>JAJMBB010000020.1:0-247244 GCA_030565145.1 Insectozyma parachauliodis | reverse complement strand
AGGAAATTGAGCCTCTTTCTTATTATGGAAGTTTGGTCATAAAACGATTTCACGCGATTAAATCTACTTACAAAAATTAAGATCCATTAAATTTAATGTTTTTTGGATTAGAATAGCTACAAATTTTTCTTCAATTTAATCTAAAAATTGTGAATAGTTCACTGCGAAAAGTTGAATAGAAAATATATAAGAAGCTCTGGCGAAAGGAAAAGTGACATGTTCCTTGCCTAATTGGGTCGTCATCAGAACAGAAAACAATTTACATAGTTGAACAGTAAGAATTTTTGCCCCAAAAGTATATTCAGTCCCGTGGCTAAAAATTGTTATAATAAAAATTACTACAGATCTTGTGTACAATTAGAGGAACCCATATGCCTATTTAATCAAAGGTCTACTAATTGTACCTCAAGAATACTTGTTATAAAAATGTCATTTTGGTGAGTAGATGACTTAATCGTTGGGCAAAAATATTTTTTTGAGGTTGAATGCAAATCTTGAGGGTAGTGATAGTAGACCCTCGGTACATGGGCCAATTTTTCAGTCGGCAATTATTACGAAAAAAAAGTTATTCTTGAATTCGATTAAAAATTATTCACAAGCAGCGGTAAACTACAATAAAAATCCACTGCAATTTAACACGACCTGCCCCCCGCAAAATTCATATGTCGTTACGTTGTTAATGCTTATTATATATAACTACCAATATTTCTCTCCCCCATTTTTTAATCTTTTTCGATTTTCCTACTCCATCTTTTTTTTTATTGAAAAACTTTGTTATCAACTTGTATTCAATTCATATTTCAAACCAATCAATATCAATCTAACTTAAGAAATTGACTTCAAGAATACTAGATAATTTATTTTGAAATAAGATGGCAAAATTAGATTTTAAAGACAAAGTTGTTATCATCACTGGTGCCGGTGGTGGTTTAGGTAAATATTACTCTTTAGAGTTTGCAAAATTAGGTGCCAAAGTTGTTGTAAATGATTTAGGTGGTGCCTTGAATGGTCAAGGTGGTAATTCAAAAGCTGCTGATGTAGTCGTTGATGAAATTAAAGCCAATGGAGGTATTGCAGTTGGTGATTACAATAACGTTTTAGACGGTGATAAGATTGTCGAAACTGCAGTTAAAAATTTTGGTACCGTTCATATCATTATAAATAATGCTGGTATTTTAAGAGATGCATCTATTAAAAAAATGACTGAAAAAGATTTCAAGTTAGTTATAGATGTTCATTTAAATGGTGCTTATGCCGTTACCAAAGCTGCTTGGCCTTATTTCCAAAAACAAAAATATGGTAGAATTGTCAACACTGCTTCTCCAGCAGGTTTATACGGTAACTTTGGTCAAACTAATTATTCAGCTGCTAAATCAGGTTTAATTGGTTTTGCTGAAACCTTAGCTAAAGAAGGTGATAGATTCAATATTAAAGCAAACACAATTGCTCCATTAGCAAGATCTAGAATGACTGAATCTATATTACCACCTCCAATCTTAGAAAAATTGGGACCTGAAAAAGTTGCTCCATTAGTCTTATATTTATCACATCAAGATACTAAATTGACTGGTCAAACTTTTGAAGTTGCTGCAGGTTTCTATGCTCAAATTAGATATGAAAGATCTGGTGGTGTTTTATTCAAACCAGATGAAACATTTACTGCTGAAGTTTTGGCTAAAAAATTCAATGATATCTTAGATTTTGAAGATGGATCTAAACCAGCATACTTGAAAACTCAACATCCAATAATGTTAAACGATTATACTACATTGACTAAAGAAGCTAGAAAATTATCTTCAAATGATGCATCTGGTGCTCCAACTGTTTCATTGAAAGATAAAGTTGTTTTAATAACCGGTGCTGGTGCTGGTTTAGGTAAAGAATATGCTAAATGGTTTGCTAAATATGGTGCCAAAGTTGTTGTTAATGATTTCAAAGATGCTTCAAAAACTGTTGAAGAAATCAAAGCTGCAGGCGGTGAAGCTCACGCTGATCAACATGATGTTGCAACTCAAGCAGAAGCTATTATTGAAAATGTTGTTAACAAATATGGTACTATTGATGTCTTAGTTAATAATGCAGGTATTTTGAGAGATAGATCATTTGCTAAAATGACCAATGAAGAATGGACTCAAGTTCAAAACGTCCATTTAATAGGAACTTTTAACTTGGTCAGATTAGCATATCCAATTATGTCTGAAAAGAAATATGGTAGAATCGTTAACATCACTTCAACTTCAGGTATTTATGGTAATTTTGGTCAAGCAAATTATTCTTCAGCTAAATCAGCCATTTTAGGTTTATCTAAAACCGTTGCTATTGAAGGTGCTAAAAATAATGTCAAAGTTAACGTTGTTGCACCACATGCTGAAACAGCAATGACTTTAACTATTTTCAAAGAAGAAGATAAAAACTTGTATCACGCAGATCAAGTTGCTCCATTGTTGGTTTACTTAGGTTCAGAAGATGTTCCAGTTACTGGTGAAACCTTTGAAGCTGGTGGTGGTTGGGTTGGTAACACTAGATGGCAAAGAGCTAAAGGTGCTGTATCTAAAGATAAAGTTACCACTGTTGATTTCATTGCTGAACATATTGCTGAAATTACTGATTTCTCCTCAGATACTGAAAATCCAAAATCAACTACTGAAGCTTCTATGGCTATCTTATCAGCTGTCGGTGGTGATGATGATGAAGAAGAAGAAGAAGAAGATGAAGGTGATGAAGAAGAAGAAGAGGAAGATATTGAAGAAGATGATCCAGTTTGGAGATTCGATGATAGAGATGTTATCTTATATAACATTGCATTGGGTGCAACAGCTGATCAATTACAATATGTTTATGAAAATGATTCAGATTTCCAAGTTATTCCAACATTTGGTCATTTGATTACTTTCAACTCAGGTAAATCACAACATTCATTTGCTAAATTATTAAGAAATTTCAACCCAATGTTTTTATTACATGGTGAACATTATTTAAGAGTTCATAAATGGCCACCTCCAACTGAAGGTGCAATCAAAACATCTTTCCAACCATTGGCTACTACACAAAAAGGTACAAACACTGTTGTTGTTCATGGATCTCAATCTGTTGATGATGCAACTGGTGAAACTTTGTACTCTAACGAAGCTACTTATTTTATTAGAAATTGTCAAGCTGATACTAAAGTATATGGTGATAGAAGAGCATTTGCCACAAACCAATGGGTTGCACCAAAAAGAGAACCAGATTTCTCAATTGATGTACCAGTTTCAAAGAATCAAGCTGCATTATACAGATTGAGTGGTGATAGAAATCCATTGCATATTGATCCTAACTTTGCTAAAGGTGCTAAATTCCCAGCTCCAATTTTACACGGTATGTGTACATATGGTTTAAGTGCTAAAGTTTTGATCGATAAATTTGGTATGTTTGATGAAATTAAAGCAAGATTCACTGGTGTTGTTTATATGGGAGAAACTTTGAGAGTTTTAGCATGGAAAGAAGGTGGCAATGTTATTTTCCAAACCCACGTTGTTGAAAGAGGAACTATTGCTATCAATAATGCTGCTATTAAATTGATTGGTGATAAAGCTAAAATCTAGTTTTTTTAGTTGTTTATGTTTAAATATATTTTTAAAAGATTTATTGACATGTAATAACTTTACATCCATTGACAGTGTATCGTTTAATGTAATGTAATTTGACTGTCTCAAATTTGATAATACTATAGTATATTTTGCTCATGAACTAAAGGAATTAAATAATGTATATGTTACCCAATTTCAAGCACAATAGTATTTGAATTTGACATCTTCAATTAAATTGTATCCGCAGTTGACCATTTCGCAGTCAATTTTGTTTTCCTGTTTATAAAGTTGCTTTGTTTTATTTTTATATTCACTATGTACTATCTCTTGCCTTTCGCTACTATTTTAAGCTGATATAAACTGTATCATCTTCGAATACAATTGAAACTAATTGCTTCACAATCACTTGGAATCGCGGAATCTCTGTAAAAAGATTAATCTGATAGGTTTATTTACCGGGACAAAAAAATGTCAATTGTACAATAGTCACTTGCGGATACTTGAATAGAGAGATGCAAAATTAGAGGAATAATTTTTAGACATTGTGGTTTTAGCTCGCGGAAAGAATATATTATGCAAACTTACAAGTTTACAGGCTTTTTCGATCAAGCGTATGATAAATTGAAAAGTAATTGTAATTATTTATTGATTAACCTATAAACTTTCAAACTTCTTCTTCTTCATTGATTTCCCATGAATTAAACTTATATCCTCCGCCAGCAGATTTATTGAATAACGAACCAGTTCTCTTATGTAAGAAATTTTTCTCATGATTTAATGGAATTGAGAAATCGACTGGTGTATCATTTATTGGATCAATCATTGACAATGAAGAAGATGAAGAATTATCAAATGTTGTAGTAGGGGTTGATAATGGAGAACTTATAGTTGGAGATGATAACGATAACGATAACGATAAGTTCTGATGATTGAACTTACTTGCCGATAATAATTTATGGGGGAATTGAAATGGTATTGGTCTGGAATTACTATTTGATGTAGTATTTAGTGTTGATGTAGTTGGTAAATTTGGTAAAGAACTCTTTGGCTTTTTCAAAGTTGGTCTGAGTAATGAATTTCTTGGTTTTTCAAAATAATCTCCTTGGATTTCATTTGAAACCGATGAGGAAGATGACGATAAGTATGGTTCATTTAATGATTCGATAGATGATGATGATAAACGATTTGAATATTGAAGATTGGAACAATCGGAATTGAAAGAATTTATTGATGATGTTGAAGAATAAGAATATACTTTTCTTGGGTCTCGTCTAAAGGATGTAATTGGAGGATGAAAGATATTTGGTTTTTGATCATAGTTTTCATTGGACTCTTCAGTAAATTCAGTCAACACTGGTGAGCTCAATGGCGATGATGATTTGTTGAACACTGATTGATCAAATGAAAAAGTGTTTGCTCTTGTTAATCTAGTTTCAAGTACTTTAGTATGTGATTTCTGACGCTTAAGAATTTTCCCATTCAAATTAACAGACTGTGACCTATGATGATTAAATACATTATTTTCATTCGCATTGGAATTGTTACTTGTATTGAAAGATTTTGCTCGTGTTAACAATTTGTCAACTTTTCTAATTTTATATAGATTCTCCTCACATAATTTCTCATGTTTAATATCCTTCATTTCAATATAATTTTGTGGATAACACATTGTTTGGTACTTTTTATAAAAATTTTTATATCCCCCTTCCAAGATAACAATATCTGGATATGATAAATAGGGATAAATATTTGCATTTAGACTTCGATCACACTTACGCAAATGCTTCGCCATGATTGGACCTCTGAATATACTGAATTCACAATGAAATATGACAAGTTTTTTCTCGCCTGGATTGGTTTGATTAATAAATTTGGTTTCCAATTCTTCCTTTGTAGATATATTTAATGCATTTATAATATGACCACCTTGGAATTCGTAATCAAATCTACAATCTATGATTACGAAACTGTCAAATTCCAAATCATGCTCGCCACAAAGAATCTTATATAATTGATCTTCATTAATACGAGGTAAGATGTCATTTGACAGACTAAACGTTTCTATTGAAGTATACTTCAAATAAGAATTGTCTTCATGTAACTTGAAACTTTCAATCTCTTTAGAAGTTTGACACATTGAATGAAATCTTCGTATCGCAAGCTTTGGTTGGTATTCGCTCACGTTTGCAGTTGATTTTGTTTTAATGCTCGATTTTCTTTGCACTGGAGATCCCATATGAATAGTTTCAAAAGTGTCATCATTATCATCATCGTCATCATCATCGTTGATTTTATCTTGATTATTTTCTTCATCGTAGTCATTAAAAATGTTATTGTAATGTGTACCTGGATCAAGCATTTTGGGTGTCATGTGTAAATTTGCAAAGAAGTTCTGTGAAGACTTAGATACCGCTTCTGTCATGGATTTGGTCAAACTCTTTGTATTTCTCTTGATTGACGAAGGTATATTTGTCAAGTTTTTAAAAGGGACCCTATCAAACAAAGGGGAGCTGATGAATGATTTCTCATTATCTTTTTGATTCTTTTGAATTGGAGAGCCCAAGTTATAATTTTCATCAAGATATTGACCTTGATCTAGTACTTTATTCTGATCTTGGTCCTGTTGAATAAGATCTTCAAAATATAAACTTTTGGGCCTATCTCTTTTATATCTAGTTGATAATGACGAAGGTGATAAAGTTAGAAACGTATTTTCATTTTCATTTTGAACCATGACAACTATGGAACCCCTTTGTATCAGAAAATTATATTCCAAACGACTTATGAATCGAAAAAAATATTATAATTGATGTTTCTCTCACCACTCGACTGATGCAAGAGTCTGCTGAATACTTTTAGCAATCAAAAGCAAGGGAATAAATATGTATAAAGTCAACCAGAGAAAGAGGAAGGGTTGAATCGATTGATGACAATTAGGATTTTTCTTTTTTCCACAAGGTTAGAAATTGTAATGTCAACTTAGGTATGGATCACAGGGTGGGTTGTGTTGTAGTAGTTGATCCTTTAATCAAAAGTGTATTGTATTAAGGGTGAAAAAGTGGTATAGATGCTTCGAATGGAATTTGAAACAGTGGATTTAAATGAATGACTAAGTGAATAGGTTTAGCGAGTGGATGGAATCAAGTGACCAGTATAGATACCAGAAAGAAAGATTGGTAAATGTGGTTTGATTTTGAAAGAAAAAGGAATTGATGGGATAATTATTACAATTACAGTCAGAAGAGGTACAATGTCAAAAGCTGATTTACTAATAAAATCACCGATTTTTAATTTATATTGCTTTTAAAATTTCATATTTTGTGCAACTAAAATTCAGTTTGCAGTTTCATTTCAAAGTCAAAATTGAGATCAATGATATAAAGCTACGCTGCAAATTTAGTTTGAATTTCAGTTGCATTTTGAGTTTCTGAACTCATTTCAATTTTGAGCTCTCAAACAAACCTTAGTGTGAACCATAGACATTTGACAGAACTTCCTTGGTATGCAGTAAATACTTGTCAATAATTTTACAAATGTATTCTTATAACGTTTGATTTCAGTTGATGCTTGCGGGCAGCAATGTTTATGTTTTAAACATAGCAACACCTGTAGGTACAGATTTTACAATTCCATCGAACATGTTTGAGTTTGGAGATTAAAGTATTTGGGTATGATTACCTTGACAAAAAATTCTACAATCCACATGACTACAGTTCTTTTTATCATTCTTATTATTGTTACCATCGCTATTATCAACTGATTTATATCGACGATTGTTGCATAAAATATTATGGAATTCAAATAAAATATGCACAGACAGTGGTAACAATTAAATTGGATAGCTTATTTTTAATTTCTGTCTGTAAAAGAATAAAAAGAAGCCTTTTGCATTGTAATCGGTTGCTTTGTGTAACACTCGGTTACAACTTGCATTCTTCTGATTCCATCATCGATGTCATCATCACCTGAACCATTTAATCTACTACAAGATCGACATTGTAAAACACTTGAACATGTGATGATTATAAACCGAGATTATTTATTTGATGAGTTAAACTCAAAGGTTGACTTTTGCCTAGATTCCTGTTGTTCAAATAGAACAAAATCAATACTATGTACACTTAATACACGGCAACTCCAGGATTATTAATCTAATATTATTATTACTGTTTTTTTTTCATTTTCTTTGTTTATCATTTCCATTTTTTGTTTGTTTTGAATTCGTTTTTTTTCGTGTTTATGTGTACACGCACGTGACTCGCTCATACTTGAGCTGAGATTTATGTTTGGAATTCCATACTCTATTTCGCTTTGCATGTTTATTTTCTCTACCACTTTAGTAAGTGCATGGAATCCATCAGGTGGCACGTTAGTAACTAAGCGTCATCAGCATACACTTTGAAATCTGATTTGCTTAGTTGGATATTAAAACAGGCTCCAACTTTCATTCGTTCTGAATTACACGACACCAATGGTTACATAGTTATTTGTTTGTCTTATTATTCGATTTCAGCGTAATTGAAATCTGACAAAACCTAGTTTGATATTGTGTTTTTTTTTCTACATTCTTATCGTCTGTTGCCATGGTAAGTTCAATTAACAATCTTCTCAGGTACATTAAAACAGTGTTAGCCGAGTGACTGACCAAAGTTTAATTTCGTTTCGTTATATATTCATTAATTTAAGCTATTCAAATAATCATTCATTCCATTATAATTTTTTATCATTTCACAATCATCAGCAAATATAAAAGTAGAATCTTCGTCTTCATCTTTTTCAACAACTTCGTCTTTACCTTCTTTTTTGTTTTGCACATACATTGGTTTGTCTTTTCTCTTTAAACTATACCTAGTCGACCCGATTGATTGTAAACTGTGCAAACTCTCAGAATCATCAGTTAGATAAGCGTTCAAATTTAACGATGAGGAACTAGATGAAATTTTACGCAAGCCGTATCCAAATCCGGTATTACTATTATCATTATCATTATTATTATGGTCGTTATTTTTACTCTCTTTTTCCTTGTCATTCTTGAATGTTCTAAAAATTGACGGGGGCTCCATTAAATCTAATTGTGTTTTAGAATTACTGAAATTATTTGCTTGTTGGCTCGGTGAAGATAGTGAACTTATTGTTGGATTTGATACGTTTGAATCTTTATTTTTATTGAAAAATCTCTTGGATGGACTGAAAAATTGATTATTACTCGATGGTGAACTTTCTCCAATAATTGTCACATTATTATTCGTTGGTGTATAGGGCTTGGCTACCACTTTTATATCTGAGAACTCATCAAAATTCAACGGCGTTGGTTTATGTTTTGTTGCAGTTGATAAATCTAAATTAGCTAGAATATTTGATGTGTCAACCACTGCTTGGTCGTCATCTATACTTTCTAGCGAAGAAGAATCATCCAAATACGAGTCCAATAAATCATCAACATGATGTAGATCCTTGTAATTTGAGATTTCTTTGTCAATTGTTGATGATTTTGGGTGCAATGGTGGAGGAGTTGATGGTGGCGTTGATTCATTATTGGGTTTAAAAAAATTCTTGATTTTTGTTGATATACCTATTTCTTCTTTATTAATTTCAGCATTAAAAACATTTTTATTGAAGTTTAAAAATTTCTTTCGTTCAATTTGATTCAAATCAAAAGTTGTGAATTTGTCTTTTTTAATATCTTCAATATTTATCCTATAATCAGGGTTTTTCACAAGGATATTTTTGATTAAGATCTTGAATAATTTAAGCTCCTCAATGTCGTTCTCGGTAACTTTGGATGAATAATTTATAATTGGAAATTTCAAATCTTCGAAAACTATATTTTTACATATATCAAATTCATTCTTCCCGTTGAATGGTAAATCATTAAACATTAAACAATATAAAGTCACACCCAAACTCCATATATCTATTCTATAATCGATCTTTACTTTATTTGCTTCATGATTTTCATTTGTGATTACCGAATATCTATTATTAACGAATTGACATAATTCGGGAGCATAAAATGCCGGAGTGCCCATGATTTTCGATAGTTCTTTTGTATCATTTGAGTTATTCTCAATTATCAAGCTGACTCCAAAATCAGAAATCTTTATTGTATTATCAAAATTTATCAATAAATTTGATGGTTTCAAATCTCGGTGAATTATATTTTTATGTAGATGTAGATATTCTAAACCATTTACAACATCTCTTAAAATTTTATTTAAAGTTAAAGGTTGTCTTTGGTAATTGATCTTATATTTTTCATAATAATGGTTATAATTTTTCCAGTCAATTTCACCAAATTTACAATATTCGAGTATCAATAATATTTTATCAAATTTCAAATCATCTATAACCTGATACAATTTCACCACATTAGGATGATTACACTCTTTTAAAATGGATATTTCCCTTTTAATTTTAAATATCGAAGATATGTAAGTTTTGGTGATTAGTTTCTTTTTATCGATTCGGTTTATCGTTTTGATTGCAACATAATGGTTCGGTTTAGATATTAGCTCTCCCAAGAGAACTTTACCGTATTGACCTTGACCTATCTTCTTGATGATCTTGTATTCATTGTTCATCACTTTCTTGCCTAAGTTACGATCTAGAACGATCGTTAGTTTGTCAATGTCCATGGATACTATATCATTGGTAAATTATGGAATCTAGCGTTTTTTTCTTACTAAAATTATTTACATTTTACAAATGACACTTGGTAGTGACAACAGCACCATTACGACACTTTACTGTTTAAACCAACTTTTGTATGGTATAATGCAAAAAAAATATGATTAATCATAGAGATAGTTTACTTTATGCACATAGTGACTGATTTGTTATACTGAATCGGAAATGATATTTGTTTACGCCATACTCCATATCTGAATAGCATTTTTCAGTGTTATTAAAGTGAATCTATACAACATTATATATTATTAATTATACATTACAATCTCTCGTAGGATAAACTTGAAACTTTATAATAAACCTATAGCTTTAGTTCATCGCTTTCAATTGACTCCCTATTATCAACTTTTGACGTCTTCTTTCATCATTATGACGTCTCTATTTTCATCCTCATTCAACTCTTTAATCAATTCATCTTCTTCAGATGTCAACCCAGTGATATCAGGCGGTATATCAAACATTTGTACACTTGGTGCATGATTCAAGTATCTGATTTGCTCCATAATCTCTTGTT
The DNA here is from genome assembly GCA_030565145.1 of Insectozyma parachauliodis. Classification (NCBI taxonomy): domain Eukaryota; kingdom Fungi; phylum Ascomycota; class Pichiomycetes; order Serinales; family Debaryomycetaceae; genus Insectozyma; species Insectozyma parachauliodis. The sequence goes on along the minus strand of JAJMBB010000020.1, from coordinate 236,474 downwards.
TAACACTCTCTAGATACTTTTTAGAATTCTTGTTATCTATTCGACCTTCCAACTGTGGATGTAAAGAGAAATCTGGGCCAAACCAATTATAAGTGGGTAGATAGTTTGGTATTTTATGATCTAGACTAACGTCATTCAAAATGGAAGTCTCATAACACCATAACCTACTCACATTCCTTGGAGTATACCCTCCACCACCTAAGACCAACATCGGAAGACCAAAACTTTTTATAAAATTGACACACTCACCATGGGCGCGAATATTCAAGTTAAAACATCCCAATCTATCATATCCCAAAGAGTCAGCTCCACATTGTTGGACAATACAAGTTGGTTGGAATTTTGTTATCAATGGTTCCATAATCGATTTGAATAATCTGATATAACTCTCATCATCAATTCCATCTCGTAATGGAACATTTATTGCGTAGTTTTGTCCTTTGCCTAACCCAATTTCATCTACTGAGCCTGTACCTGGGAAAAATTCTCCATTGTATTTATGAAAACTCACAGTCATAACTCTATCAGTTGTGTAAAATGCCTCTTGTACACCATCTCCATGATGTAGATCGATATCTATGTACATAACTCTAGGATGGACTCTTAATAAGTTGATTATACTCAAGACGATATCATTTACATAACAGAATCCACTTGGTTCGAATTTCTTTGCATGATGTAGACCTCCTGACCAATTTATAGCTATATCACTCATATTATTGATTAATTTTCGAGTTGCGTCCAACGAAGCTCCCGTGTAGATAGCTGAATAGTCATAGATTCCATCAAATATAGGACAATCATCTCCTATATTGAACTTGGCTAGTGTTTGATCAGGTAACGTTTTCACTTTCTCAGGTGTTATAGTCTTTAAGAAATTTATGTAGTCTTCAGAATGAAACTGTAGTAATTCCTCGTCTGTGGCTTTTCTAGGAGTATACATATCCATCTTCTCGTATAATTTGTAAGACGTCATCAAATGGTCAGTCAACATTAATCTGAATGGTTTCATTGGGTGCAAGGCTCCATAATGGTATTGAGACACTTCAGGGTTGAAATGATATGAGACGTTGAGCTTATTAGATACTATATCATCGTAGTACAATGGAATATGAGACTTTGTCTTTGAATCAGTGGTGAATGTATCTGTCTCATTTACCACAGACATAAAAATATAACTCCAAGATTTCGTTTTCTTTTTTTTTTTCTTTCAACATTTGATATCTACTATTTGCCACTATGTCTAATTCAGCTGGGTTTGATAGACATATAACTATCTTTTCTCCTGAAGGTAGATTATACCAAGTTGAATATGCTTTCAAAGCAATCAATTCTGCAAATATCACAAGTTTGGGTGTCACAGGGAAGGACTCAGCAGTTATCATATCTCAAAAGAAAATACCTGATAAATTATTAGATTCAAAAACCGTTTCATATATATTCCAAATCACTCCATCAATTGGTATGGTTGCCACTGGATCCATAGCTGACGCAAGGGCTCAAGCAATGCGTGCGAGGAGTGAAGCCACCGAGTTTAGATATAAATATGGTTACGAAATGCCAGTAGAGTCATTATCAAGGAGAATGGCAAACTTATCTCAATTGTATACGCAAAGAGCTTATATGAGACCATTAGGAGTTGCATTGACCTTTTGTCAAGTAGATTTTGAAGATGAAAATAAAGGACCTCAAATATTCAAATGTGATCCAGCTGGTTACTTCACGGGGGTTAAAGCTGTTGCAACGGGTCCAAAACAACAAGAAGCAACCACCTATTTGGAAAAGAAGTTTAAAAAAATCGATCACATAAAAGGAGATTGGAAAGAAACAGTTGAGTTTTCCATAATCGCTTTGAGTTCAGTTTTAGGTACCGAGTTTAGAAAAAATGATATTGAAATTGGAGTAGCTACAGAAGGGGTGTTTAAAATATTGAGTCCAGAGGATATAGATGAAAGATTGATCGCAATAGCTGAACAAGATTAGAAAATATACAAGATTTTATATTTTTTACCATACATATGGAATGAACATATATGGGCAAGCTTCTAAATATCTATCCCAGTCTTTACCATATTTCTTCTCACATTTTCTTTGATCTCTGTAACCTCTATGTACTAATACGATGAAGAAGAAAATTGGGAAAAACCATGGGAATGGAGAGCTAAACCCACACATTAATGCCCAAGTTAACGTTTGAATATAATCAGCAGTGTAGTGCATTTTTCTCGCATAGACATACCAACCATCAGTTAATAAAACTGAACCATTCTCACATTTAATAAATTTGGGATCTTTCAAATCGGAATAAGGCAAGTACGGAAATGTTTTTCTTAAATGAGTATTACCAGCTATTGATCTTCTAAAACTATTCTTTTGTCTATTTCCGGTATCAAAGAAATAATATGCGATTGAGATCACAATGAATAAAAATACATTGTAACCGATTGACCATTGGTATTCTTCTGGTTCATGATAATTTAAAAATAATGTACATTGACAATAAGTGAATGGTACACCGGCAATATTCCAAAATAATAACATGAATCCAAACTTTTCATAAGCCATATCCCAAGTTGGTACAATCAATTCTTCACCTTTTGCACAAGCGTTTGCATATAACCAATGTGCATATAATAAGAAAATAGCTTGAGGTGTAACATAACCATAGATCTCATATTGTTTGAAACATAACCCAAATGACAAGAAAAACAATATAAACCATGGAATTCTAACTTCAAAAAACATCTTCAAGTCTAAATATTTAAACAATCTTGGGTTTAATGGTGCACCCATGAAACAATCATAAATATGATTACCTGTCATTCTGTGATAATCTCCAGTTACAAAAATACATACCAAGTATAATAGAATTGATAAACTTAATCCATAAATAATAGCTGTTGTCATGATTCCACCAAAGTTATCCAACATGAAATAAATTGGTAAAACATTGGTGAAATGTAAAATCAAACCAAGTAAAATTGAAGTATAAAATGACCAAATAGCATTACAAAAATATGGCAATTGTTTATTATTCAAATGAGTTAATGGTTGACCTTTAGTCCAAACTCCAGGTAAAGTCAAGTAAAAAAATGCTTGTAGAATTATAAACCCAGTGAAAAATGCCCAAACTCCAAATGATGGTATACCATGTTGTTTAAATATAGTCCATAAATGGTACAAAAACTCTGAAACTGTTTCATCTCCCTCTGGTAATGCAAATTTCCCATTGAAGAATTCAGCACTTATCCACATATAATACATTAATAATGGAAAACCGACCATCATACCCAAAGCACCAATTGGACCACCAAACTCCCATTCGATATCCTTCTTATCGAGATAACCCTTTGGTGTTACCGAGGGAACTTCTTCTTCTAAAGACATAATGACAGGAAATGAAAAGTATAAAATTTATTATTTTTTCAGTCCTTGGCTAAACGACAATAAATATTTTATCCGACGCGATTCTCAAGTTTGCGCACAAACAAAATTTTATAATTAGCTATACACATCTATGAAAATGGAATGTTTTCTAAGTTGTCATTGGCTTCATCTTCAACTCCATTTATAAAATTGTTCTTTGATTTCTCTATCATTTTTAGAGTTAATATTGAACTACCATTGCCAAGTTTGATCAAGCCTTTAAAGAATAACTCGATTTTCTCAAAATCAACTAACGAATTTATAATTTTTGAACATTGAATATATGAAGTTTGAATCATTATTGCTCTCAGGTCAAATAAACCCTTTTTTAGGTAAAAATTTTCCGATTCTAGAAATATATCTTGTGGCTCAACATCAGGTGTTTTCCTTCTTATAAAAAATAACGAATTTAGTATTTTTTGTTTTAATTCTTTAACGAGTGGATGTGTTTTTGGTAGTTTCAAAAGTCCAGTAGTTGTTAGCACTCTTAAGTACATTGAATCGATATGTAATTGCTCACTCAAATCAAAGTATGAATAATATGTTTCATTCCCATTGTGATACTCTTTTGCAAAACAAGATTTCGGTAGAAGTATCTTGTCAATTCCTGTATAATTTGGATGTGCTTGACTTTCAATTGGAATTTTGAAATTTTCTCTCAAGACCTTGGGTACTATTTCATTTTTCCTAGCGGTATCAATTATAGCCATAATTTTGACTATTCTAGAACCAGACAACTGTGCATTATTATGATCTCTTAACAAGTCCAATGATTTTGTTAACTCATCAATTAATCTTACAACGTCCAGTGAATATCCATTGAAAAGATTGAATTGTGTTGATATTGGTAAATTCGAACTAGTCAATAATCCAATTCGTATCAAAGAATCATGATACTCTTTATTTCGACCTCTATTGAAATAACCAGTTTCCAACCATAAATGACTCAGATCTGAACAATCCAATTCAGCATCTGTTTTTATAATATCAGTTTCTTGAGATATATTTTTCTTTTGATATTTTAAAGTACCACCCAAGGGATCATTCAATTCAGCTAACGATTCAATAGCGAAAAACCAAGTTTTCGCCAACGCAAGTCCATCACTAATGTAGAAGTTTTTGTTTTTCTTACAGCAATTTGCTAATTTTGAGTATTTCAATAACAAATCTTTTACACCTCTTAAATGTGTTTTCCAATTTGTTTTAGTTGATACTGTATTTTGTTGATAAGCAATTGCGGTAAAACAGGAAGTTAATACCAAAATTGTCAAGAGTAATTTCTCAATATCATTAGCCATGGTTGAGAAATTTTCCTTCTGCTGAGGGAACGCTTCACTCAAAGATTTCAAACATACTTGAGTGTATTTACTTCTATTTTGTTCATGAATTCTTTCACCACTTTGATTGAATTGAAAAATCGCAGAGCTTGCTAACAAACTAGTCAACAAATATGAGCATCCTTGAGAATATTTCAATAAAATTTTTAGCACTTGATTTGATTCAATATCTTCAGCAAACGGGAACATATGGAAACTCAACTCTGTCATAGATAATTTGTATAAATAATTTCTATGAGGTCCATCTAATAAATCAAAATTTTTCAACGTAGAATCAATCAAATTTAAATTTGAAGTTTGAATAGGTTCATTTGAAACTGGATTGCTTTTGACGTATAATTTATCTTTGATTTCTTCAATGGGAAACTCATTTAAAGTAGTGATTTCATCATTCGGCAATACAGAAGCCAATTGCTGGTCAAAAGATTCAATATTGAATAAATCTAAAGAATCGTGAACTAATAAACTAGCATCATCAAAAAGGTTTCTGACATCATTTGGGGCAATGCTACCCCAATTATAATCATTCAAGAAATCAGTATCGGGTGATAGTATATTCAGTATTGTGAATTTTTTGGAAGAACTAGTATCATTATTATTATTGTTATTTGGACTTGGATTTGGGTTGGTTACTCTTAAATTTGATTCTTGAAACAATTTGAAATTATTCTCATCTCCAACATTAGGTTCCCCCGTACTTAGTGGGTTCATGGTGAGCAATTTTGGTTGATCAAATCTGAATTTCTGAGAGACATGGTAAACACAGCTTTTCTCTAATCTGGTACAATTGTGACAAAATGGTTTGGCTTCATCACACTTTATTTTCCTTCGTTTACATTCATTGCAGCCTCCCCTACTATACTTCCTCTTCTTGATCGTTGGTTTACTTTTACCATTAAGATTATCTTCCGGAGGCGTATCCATTGGTATATTACTAAGTTTATAAATTTGTGCCTTGTCTACAAGGTAGAAAGATAATATTAACAAACACCTGCATATAGTCAAAATAATAGAATACGTATATCTAGAACGCCGCAGTTGATGAAATTTATTTTGTGTTACATTGATTTTACTCTGACTTTATAGAGTCAAATTTCTTGCAATCTTTAACCATATGGATTTTCTCAGTCGCTTGATATGTCCAGCCCATAAAGCTGATCTGGTCGAGACTATCAGCATGTTTGTTAACACATGGTAGTTTCCATCTTGGCCAAAGGTAGAGTTCCACATTAGTAGCTTGTTATCTTTGGAACAATTACAATTTGTAAAGATTCCCAATTCACTGCCTTTGATATGCTACTTAAGCATTGTATTCATCAGAACATGTTGCCTTTGATATCAAGACTTGTGTTCTGTTGTATCTTCGCACTTTTTACTCTTTGATACTCGCTGTATATTTTTATTTTTCATTGTTTATTTTTTCTCACTGTTTGTTTGTTTACATATATGACTTCCACTTTCTTTCAGAAAGATGATGCTTCACCTTCCAAAGACATTGATATAGTTGGTGCTATAAGCAACCTCAATCTAGACGAAGAAATAGAAGAAGGTGAAGAAAAGGATGCTCAAGTCAACGAGAAACTCAATCTCAACTCAAATTGGAATTTATCTCCACCACCTTCATTTAACAACGACGACACCCTCGTAAAGCCTTTCAACCTACCTGACTCCAAAGACCAATTGAGCAACAATTTCAATTACTTGAACGACAACGTTTTCAAAGATAATAATCAAATACCTCCTTTACCACACCTAGTCCCACCAACACCATTTGGACCCTTCCATCATCATGGCCCACCACATCCTCCTCCACCGCCACTTGTAATATCACAATTCAGCCATCCAATGGTATCATATCAAGGTTATCCTGCGCCTTCGCATACACCGCCTGATTTTCAACCATTCAACGATGGTTTCTCAACTCACATAAACTTGAATTATCACTTACCTCCTACTCCGCCAAACATCGAATTGCCTTCGTCGCAAATGTGGCAACCTCAAATCAATAATAGATCAAATGGTCGTCGTATTTATAGAAAATCAAAAGGGTTTAATAGAAAAGGTGAAGACCCAGCAAAATACTTGGAATCTAAAGTTGAAGATTTTCAAGGAAATTTATTATCTTTATGTTTTGATCAGCATGGTTGTAGGTTTCTACAACGCGAGTTAATCAAAGAACAAAAATCAGATAACAATGACCATCATGTTTCAACTATTATTTTCAATGAAATTGTATTTAGAATTGTTGATTTGATGATTGACCCATTTGGAAATTACCTAGCTCAAAAATTAGTAGAATGTATAAATCAACAACAACGATTGGTATTAATTCAAAATTGTGTCACGGAGTTGATTAAAATCTCCACAGATTCTCATGGTACAAGAGCTTTACAAAAACTCATTGATTGCATAACTTGCAAAGAGGAAGAAGAATTGATTATTTCAAGTCTAAGCAATGATGTTATATTTTTATCCAAAGATTTGAATGGTAGTCATGTGATTCAAAAATGTTTACAAAAATTGAACCTTGAGTTTAAAGAAGTCATTTTTAAAATTATAACTCAAAATTTATTGGATATCTCTTGTCATAGACATGGATGTTGCGTATTACAAAGATGTTTGGATTATGGATCCAACTTGCAAATTGAACATTTATCAACCGAAATTTCAAAACACACAATCCAACTATCTTTAGACCCTTTTGGTAATTACGTTATGCAATATGTTTTAAAAAATTATAAAAAAATTTCAAACGAAATCATTTATAATGTGATTTTAAATGAAATAAAATTGAATTTCTTACAATTGTCTTTACACAAATTTGGTTCGAATGTTATTGAAAAATGTTTAAAGCTAGATGTCAAATTTTCAAATGTTTTGCTATCAAAATTACTAACATTTGACAATGAAAAATTCAATCAATTGTTGAATGACTCGTATGGGAATTATGTATTACAGACAAGTTTAGACGTTTGTAATTCATATCAGTTTAATAAATTATCATCAGTTCTTGTACCCTTGGTGTTGAATATAAAAACAACACCTCACGGCAAACGAATACTAAACAAACTAAATTAAAAAAGGTGATTTATAGAATAATGAAACTTTTAATGCATAGAATAAATTCAAAGCTAAACTTTTCGAAATTAGATTCTATACTTTTGAATTATATCTTTTAGCTCCTACCAAGTCTGACTCTGATTTCGGAATCAAAAATCAAATATTTCAAGGGTTTACATATTTAATTCTCATCTAAAGCTGCATATCAGATCATTTGAGAAACTAAACTGGAATAAGTTCTTTCCTGCTCTAGTATTGCTTTGAACATACAAAGCTACTTTAATAAATAATTGAGAAGTACATAATGTAAATTTCTGAATCACATGCTATGAATTCCAACATTCAAAATGTTCAGTGAGCTTTTCTCAGCAATTATTATGGTATTTTCAAAAATGAGCATAAACCTTGTAATTTGAATCAATGACTGAGCGTTCAAGGTTGAAGAGCTGAAAATCAACATGCTCAAACCAATGATTGGTACTGAAAAATGGGAAGTCAAATCAATTCGATTTAAGGCTCAATTTTAAGACCTAGACATTATAAGTGGCCTGAAAAATGATGCTACAGTAAGTAAATTATACTTAGTCTAGTAATGCACACGTATATATTTTATAGTATCATAGACATACACAATTATTGTAATTCAATATGTATTGTTGGTTTTCAAATGACTTGTCTGAACAGTACGCCACACAATCTTGAATTGGTCTTTTTACAGTAGCAGCAGCAGCGATTTGTAAGGATAATAAACAAATAACAATCTTAGCAAACATTGAAGCGACTTTTGAATTTTGTTTGACTCTCACATTCATTGAAAATTACTCACTTTATATACTATTCTCAGGTTAAAAGAACGGTTTTCTTTCTTTTGCCATGGGAACAAACTTGGTTACTGCTCCGCGACGATTATTTTTTGCAACCATATAAAATAGAACATTTCTAAATAATGCAACATTGATTTATTTTAGAGTACACCTCAGTACAAATAACAACGTTTGATCAATGCCTTAAAAGTGGTTGTTTAAGATCATGTTGTGGCTCAGTGGCAGTAATACAAAAGTTATTTGATTTTTACTGTAGAGTTGCTTTTCTATCAATTATATTTATTCAGCTACTATATACACCATCATAGACATATACAATTATTGTAGTTTAATATGTATTGTTGGTTTTCAAATGACCTGTCTGAGCAGTACGCCACACAATCTTGAATTGGTCTTTTCACAGTAGTGGCAGCAGCGATTTGTAAGGATAATAAGCAGATAACAATTTTAGCAAACATTGAAGCGACTTTTGAATTTTGTTTGACTTTCACATTTATTGAAAATTATTCACTTTATATACTATTCTCAGATAAAAAGAACGATTTTCTTTCTTTTGCCTTGGGAACAAACTTGGTTACTCCGCGACGATTATTTTTTGCAACCATATAAAATAGAACAGTTCTAAATAATGCATCATTGAATACTTCTAGAGTACACCCCAGTACATATAACATTGTTTAAATAATGTTTTAAGGTGGTTGTTTCAGATCATCCTGTGGCTTGGTGGCGGTAATACAAGAGTTATTTGATTTTTACTGTAGAGTTGATTTTCTATCAATTATATTTATTCAGCTATTCTATACACCATCATAGACATATGCAATTATTGTAGTTCAATATGTATTGTTGGTTTTCGAATGATTTGTCTGAGCAGTACGACACACAATCTTGAATTGGTCTTTTCACAGTAGCAGCAGCAGCGATCTGTAAGGATAATAAGCAGATAACAATTTTAGCAAACATTAAAGCGACTTTTGAATTTAGTTTGGTCTCACAAATACTGATGTATCATCCTCTTTATATACCTTTTACACATCAGGAGAACGGTTTTCTTTCTTTTGGTCGGAATTAGATTTCTCTCTTACGCGAAGTTTTATTTTTTGCAACCATTAAAATAGAACTTTTCTCTCTGCAACAGAACAATCCGAATACAACACGTAGAACAAACAGCCTTGTATTTAACAATTTACGTAGAAACAAATTGTTAAAATAATTATCTATTAAATATGAATATCTATATGTATGTATGTGTGTGGGGGATATGGGGGAATGTTAAACTATCAAAAAACCAAAATCAAATAAAAATAAAAAAACAAGTGGGGGAAAAGGATTGGGGGGGGGGATCTTTTTTTTTGTTTTTTTTTCAATTTTCTGATTTTTGATTTTTTTTTTGGTTTTTTTTGATAACTTTTTTTGGGTCTATGAAATTATTATGACTTAAAATTAGGTTGATTTTTCATGTTGAGTAGATACTCTTTGCATTGATACTAAGAAATCTTCTAATGATCTTCTATCAGTATGTGGGGATGCTGATTTACCATTACATAATCTGTCAAATGCTTCTGAACTGGACATAAGGTAGTAAGCACCACCCATGACACAGAAGACACCAAATGACCATAACCAAGTTCTGACAACAGTAACGATATCAGTCCAGTTTTGAGACCACCATCCAAACAAGGTGAAACAAGTAGCAATGATATCAACAATGAAAACAGCACCGGATAATTGCCATGATGGGATTGATGACCAGAATGGACCTTGAGCTCTTGTGATGAAAATTAACCAATTTTCAGTCAATGAAATTTGTAAGAATAAAATACCATCTAAACCACCAAAGTTTTGAATGATACCACCTTTTGGTAATAACATGGTGGTTAATGTAATCCAAGTACCAATAGCTAATATAATTCCCAAAATGATTGACATACCCCATAATCTTGGTAAGTTCCATTTGACTGGTTTTGGATCGTAAGGAGCATTATCATAAGCAATGGCTAAAGTGGCAACATCAGCGAAAATAGCAATGAAAACAATCAAATTAATATCCAATGATCTGTTCAAAATAGCAATCCATAAACCTAAGAATAATTCCAAATGTAATGACAAGGCAATACGGTAAACAACATAAGAATACATTCTGTGGAAAATTTGTCTTGAAGTTTTCAAAGCATCAATAATAGCAGATAAACCTGGAGCTAAAAAGACAATATCAGCAGCTGATCTAGCAGCATCAGTAGCACCTTCAACAGCAATACCAGTATCAGCTTTTTTCAAAGATGGAGCATCGTTAACACCATCACCAGTCATGGCAACTAAGTAACCTCTTGATTGTAAAATTTCAACGGCATTATATTTATGTTGTGGGAAAACTTCAGCAAAACCATCGGCATTTTCAACAAAATCAGCAATTTCAGAACCAGCCATATCACCACCACCTGATAAACCTAATCTATCAGCATCGTAAATGTTGGTACCTAAACCTAATTGTCTACAAGTTTCTTTAGCAATACCAACGGCATCACCAGTTAACATCTTAACTCTTAAACCTAATCTTCTAGCTTCATTAACAGTGGCAGCAGTATCATCTCTTGGAGGGTCCATACATGGCATAATACCCAAAATTTCCCAATGACCTTCACCTCTTTTTCTGGCAACACCAAGAGATCTGAAACCTCTTGAAGCAAATTCAGCAACTGTATTTTGATAGTTTTCGTGAATATCTTCTGGAATTGGATGATCATCTTCAACAGTTTTCAAAACGAATAATGGAGCACCTTTAACACAAATAATTCTTTCACCTTCTGGTGATTCAACAATAGCAGTAACTTTTTTGGAAACAGGATCAAAAGGTTGAAATTCAATAACTTTATATTTTGGTAATGCAGCTTTGGCTCTTGGGTAGTTAATTAAAGATTTTAAAAATGCTTTATCAATAGCATCTAAACCTTTCTTTTTTCTACTAGCAGCTAAACAAGCAGTCAACATTAAATCATCTGGTTCAACACCTTCAACAGTATAAGGTTCATGTAAAGATAATTTGTTTTTAGTCAAAGTACCAGTTTTATCAGAACATAAAATTTCAACACCAGCTAAAGATTCAATGGCAGATAATTTTTGAACAATAGCTTGTTTTTTAGCCAAGTAAGCAGCACCGACAGCCATAGTAGTGGTGACAACAGCTGGTAAACCGACTGGAACACCAATAATGGTAATAGCTAATGAGTATCTCAAAATTGGAACAATTCTAACAGTTCTGTAGAAACATGCAACCCAGACAACTAACAAAGTAACAATGACGAAAACTAATAATGTAGTACCAATACCATTCAAAACTTCAGTGAAATGACCAGTACCAGAAGAGGCTTTGTTGACTAAAGCAGCAGCTCTACCGACGAAAGTGTTGTCACCAGTAGCAGTAACAACCATAAAGGCTTCACCAGTTTTAACAGTTGAGGAAGAGTAACATGAATCACCGTGTCTTTTGTCAACGGCTAATGATTCACCAGTAATAGCAGATTGATCAACTTGTAATAAACAATCTTCAGAAACAATTCTACCATCGGTTGGAATAACAACACCATCTTCCAATTGTAAAATATCACCTGGAACAACTTCGTTAGCTTGGATTTCAACCAATTGACCATTTCTAACAACTAAAGCAGTGTTTGCTAAAGTTTTTTTCAATTCATCAACGATAGAACCAGCTTGGTATTCTTGGATGAAACCAACAAAAGCATTCAACATTAATAAAGCACAAATGACACCGAAATCAACCCAATCTTCTAAACCAGCAGCTAAAATGGCAGCGGCTTCCATAACGAATTGAATTGGACCAACGAAGAACATGATAAATTTCAAGACTAAATTTTCTTTTTCTTCAGCCATTTGATTTAAACCATATCTTTTTCTTCTTTTGTGAACTTCATCATCGGTTAAACCACTTCTTGGGTCGGTTTGTAGTAATTCTTCAGGGACGGCTTTAAAAGAAGCACCGTCATCTTGTTCTTCTTCGTCTTCATCATCACCTAAACCTTGGTGAGATTGTAATTCTTGGACTAAAGCGTCGATATCTTCGTCTTCATCGTCAGAGACGTTTTTATCAATTTTTTCATTGGTTGGTTCAGTAGCACTCATTATTAAATATTAGATATTACTGATTAAATGTGGGAAAAAAAGACAATAAATATGATGGGTAGGGGGGGTAATAAAGTGAATCTATTAATTAAAAATGAAATGAAAGTGGGTACGTAGTAAAAAAAAGTAGGGAATGTAAATTAAATTACTGGTTGATGTTGATTAGAATGGTGGTATAACAAACTAGAATGAGGATGAATTGATTAAAATGAACTAAAATTGATAAATTAATAAATTAATAAAAGAAGAAAAGAAGAAGAGAAAGAAAAAAAGGAAGGGATGAAAAATCAGGGAAAGGTTAATTGATTTTATATCAATTACAACTCATTACAACAAGGTACTTAATTTACTTAGTCTGTCTAACTTTATCTCTCATTTTCAATTTTTATTTTTTCATATTATTTTTTATCAACTGCACGCACAACCAGGAAATAAAAATAAAAAAATAAAAAAAAATAAAAATAAAAAAATAAAAAAAAAATCAGTTTTGTGTGCTTCTTTATTTTGAACTTTCCTATTTGGAAAGAAATGTTTATGTAAAATATACACTACTAGTTGAAAGATGTGGACAATAATAATGGAGATTAGTCAAATATTTTCAAACTAGTATTTTATTGAGAGTAACAAATACACAGTAAAATGTTCGAATTGATAGTTTCCATAGCCAAACATTTAGATGGGATATAATCTGGTGACAACAATAATATAAATTCGTAGTTGATACTCTATAATCATTAAATTTAATCGTATAATTCTGACTTATTGATTTGTTTGTTGTCTAAATAGACTAAATAGGACTTCAGTTACCAGCATAGTCAATATTAATTTACTTACTACCATAGTATAGTTGCTACCAGATGATAAATACTTGCAAGAATCAAGCCATAATAATAATAATAATAAAAATAATACTGATAATAATAACAGTGGTACTAACTAATTATAGTAGAGTTTTAAGTGAGTAGTGTAACTAGGAGCAGAAAAAAAGAATTTTCTCTGATACAAAAAGATGAAAAATCCCTCAACTTTAACATAATTTATCTACTAATTTAATTTAGTGTATTATACTTCCATATTCAGTAGTTGACACCCAAACATCAATACAAACAAAGAATGTATTATTTGTAAAACTATATGTATAATTAACTATTGTCATAAAATTTTAAGCGGCTATACATTTTTTGTTTGTTTAATTTATCTGTCTTTCTTTTCCAACTGTTACGATTAAGGATGCTACCATATTTTATTGATTTTGTCTCTGGTGGTATTAAAAGATTTGTTGGGTGTGCACTACTATTTTAAACTATCTTATATCCATACATACATTAGTTAACAGCCGATGGCATTTATTTCTTTTAAATGTGCCGTTTAATTTCAATATTTTCCAATCGACTTGAATATTCGGTCATTTTAACGACAATTATCCGATATTTCAAACCGTCTGATGACTATACTTCCTTACATACTTGTTATCATTATCATTTAGACCAATTCCGAGCCATTACTTCCTCTGCTTTTTCTTTTGTTTTCTCCAGATTCTTGTGGTTACGTAACAATACTACTCGATGTGGCTATTGATCTAAATTAACACACCAAGTGTTGTAGTAGACACGTCTCGCTATTGATGTCCACCATATAATAATGAATTGTTTCAATTACTTTCCCTTTTTAACAATAGAATTATAATTTGTATGCTACTTTCAATTGTAATTTGAAACAATAGATTCAATCTTATCAACCATGTGAATATCACTAGCCTGTGTTATTTGAGGTCGATTCATCTAGAGTAGATGTATCTAGATATACCTTATCTCTTTATTTGCTTGAACACGATGCTTCACCTTATTTTAGTATTTCATTACTCCCTGGTATTAAATTTACTGAGTGTAATTCTTTAGTTATATAGGTTGCATAATTTGGTTAAGATTTGTTAGAAAATTTGGTAAAGTTATTATTCTTTAGTTTCAACATAGCTAGGCAGCATATTTCAGCGCTATAATACTTGGCATGGCACAACCTAATATTTAAAACTACAATTAAATTATATAACTTTCAAATAATTCACCTTGATTACTACTAGAGCCTCAAAAAGAACATGTTAGTGATACCATACTAGGAGAATAAAATTGAAGTAGAAAGCAAAAAAAAAATAAATCTATTTGGTCCACTTCATGCAATTCTAATGTACAGTTTGTATTTTATTATTTGTAACTTATTCTTCATATGATAAAAATAATTGACAATTAGTATTCTATTTCGGTTTGAAATCTTCAATTGTTAATCAGCTTGGCTGTTGATACCAGGTGTAAATTGTGGGTGTAAATTGATTTAACAGAGGTTGCACTGGTAGTGTATATGGATGTTGAAAGTGGAAAAATTTATCAAATTTTCTATATAATTTACCAATATTATAGAATTAGGTCGAAACTTTCTTGCCTCCACCATCTATTCCACTCCATTCTATCCGTAGACTCACTGATTAAGTTTTGGTTACGAATACTAATAGACGGTGTGGTGTCGCTGCCGTCAATCTAAATTGATATTAGTTTGTACATTTGGTTACTAAAATCAAATTTCATTTACTTTCAATCTACCTAAGACAAAAGAATCTTAGTTATGTAAGGATGATGTGTTAAATGTAGTTTAACCAATACTACATCAAGTAGAAAAAGTAATAATTTTTCAATTTAAAAACCAGTTATATTTTTATAAATTTTTCTCTAAAGTGAGCCAATCAAATTTGAGCTAGTTTGAACATTTTTAATCAATTCTGCTTAAGGCACACACAGACAAAACACAACAACATAAACCAAACAAGAGAATAATTAAAATCCGCTTCAGATAATAAAAAGAGATAAACCTAAAAATCTCTATGCAACTATCAAAGCCGATGATATTTAAACTCATGAATAATCTTTCAACAACTACACAATGCTATTATCTCCAGTTGGTTAGCATCAATAGCTATATTCTGGAATCTATACATATTCTCTTTAACTTGTGGACTGTGTATCAAAATAGCTGTACCACTAGGTATAGTTGGTGAATCAGTACTTTTTGATTTTCTAATTTATTTATAACTCAAATCCGTAATTCAATAGCCGTGAGTATACGCTCGGGTCATTGATTTAAACAATTTTAGGTTATGTGAGAGAAACCGGCTCTCTCGCTAAATATTCCATTAAATTGACATTTTCTCTGGTTTTTCATTTCTTTAGATCTCGGCTTTAAATTTTAAGCTTCGGAAATGGTTGCATTTTTCGGTTATAAAAAAATATAAGGCTTTAAAATTTTTAAATTTCAACAGTTTTTTTATGTTTCCAGATTTTTATTGAATCTATTTGTGGTTTCCGTCGTAATACACAAATTAAGATTTTATCCATCGGTGTCATGTCATTTCTCACACTGCATTTAATTTATACAATTACGTCAACAACGTATCCAACCACAATTAAAGATCAATTTTGATTCGCTCATAATCCGAAACTTTTAATATTCATATTGTATAATTTTTAAGCGGCTTGTTTTCTCTCGGATCGATGCAATTGATAGTCGGAACCGATCTGTTTATCCCACTGTTTACATTTTAGTTCTCCGAAATGGCGAGCACTATTAAGCCTACGCTTACAAGTTTGAATAAAGTTTTATTGCAAATTTCAGTATAAAGTCATCTAGTTTTATGCTCTTCAACTTTGGTCTAAACTGAGAAATATAATATTAGGTTGTATAATGTAAGTACTCTATATTAATTTGATCAGGTATGTATAGCTTATGCTTTCTATATAATGTGATTATGCTACATCACTACTCCTTCTTCTTCTTGTTGATCTCTCCCTCAATCTCCATTTCAATGGTCTGAAATTTTTGAATATCAAATATAATACACAACCAATAAATCTAAACAATGCTAACCCAGCAACAATCCATAAAATGATCGTTAAAAAGATTTCCGAGTTTCCAGAAATTGATCCATCAGAATTGACTTCAGTCTTTTTAGTAAAGATATCTAATCCCGCCACGTTCAAAACAATCGCTATCAAAATTGCATTGGTCAACATCCACACTAAAACCGTCAATGTTCTTATGAATGCATAATACGAGTCGTCTTTAAATTTTTTATCATTGCCTGATAAATTCTTATACTCGATTGGATCTGGCGGTTGTTGATTCGAAAGTAATTCCAACTGTTTCATATACTGTGAATCCATTTCTTCTTTCAGATTCGGGTTGCCTAACATTATAATTGAATCCTTGTTTTTTCCAACCAGCTTTGCGTTTCCCAAATCTTTGGCCATTTCAACTCCCTTTGTACCCCATGAGACATCATGAATGTTACAAAATGCATAAATGTTCAATACATTGATATAAGTAGGACTCAATGCAACGTATTGAATAAAACTTGTAAACATAAAACTAGGCTCTCCGTAAATAAAAGCTCCAACGAAATATAAAATATAAGTAGATACCGTACTCACTATCAAATCTCTGAATTTAGAATTGGTGAATATCATAGTCACTTTGAAATCATGTTTGTGTAGATTCAAAATTGATGTGATTGTATGAACGGCAAGGAAAATGGCTGCAAACATCATGTAACACATTAATACAACGAAAAAAATTGCAATCACAAGATAAAATTTTTTAGTTCCCTTGGGGGTATTTCCAAATGCTAAAACAAATGTAACTACTATTGACCCAACATAGATCCATAGGAATATAACTGCTAGATATCGTCCAATTTGAAAATTCATATCTGAAGCACCCAAATTTGCTGTCAAAATTCTAAACACAAGGAAAAAACTTGCTAAACTGAACCATGAAACTAAGATAGTCACTAATTGATAATAAAATTCCAATTGTAAAAATAATTTTCGTAGTAATGAATGGTTAGATCTCCATATTTTCGTCCAATGGAAAATGGCATAAGTTGCAGCAAACATGGAACCATTTAACCACCTTCTTCTTTGTAAAACAAACTCATCTATCTTTTCAGGTACATCAGTTTCTGCTTTTGCTTCGTTAACATATCTTAAAATATAATTATGATTCTTTTTAGCTAATAATTCAAAACATAATATTCTATCTTCTGCTAAAAACATATTCGATGTGAAAACTCCACATTGTTGAAAATTTTTCTCTTTGATATATTTCTCATCATCATCGTTATCGATTGCTTGATTTTGATGTAGAAATTCCCCTTTAAAATATTTTTCCAAAGGACCTTCACCATTTACATTCAACAAAGCTTCATAACGATAAGCACTGAATGCACCAGGTAAAACTGATATAAATCCAAATACACTCTCCATTGGTTTATCCAAGATATTTGATATTTTATATTCAAAATTTTGTGCTGCAACCAAGGGATTACTTAATAATCGTTTATTCGGACCTAATGATGCTTTAATCTCCCCACAAGCTCCTGCTACATTTGAATCTTTGAATGCTCTCCAAAGGTAATAAAATGCTGATTTGTCTGGCCTAGTACCACAATCAAGTAACATGATAACTTTTGGATTCAAAATTGGAGCAAAAGCTTGAAAACACCATCGATGACTATTAATTTTCCTTTGATTTTTCTCTTTAAGACAGAATATGAATTGAACAGGTGAGGAATTCGATGTTAAATGAACTTGTTCATTTATTGAATCAATACCAACTGTTGAGGTATATTCATAAATATGCGATTTGACTGATTTATCATTGATTTTAGATTTGGCTAATCCTTCTTGGAAAATACCTAAACTCGATAACAATATCTGACTTCTCTTATTCAATTCCAATCTACCATCGTTAACAATAACAATAACAATTTTTTTCCAGCTGTTTTCGCCCCAAGTTGGATCATTTCTATTTGACAAGTCTTTTATATTTTCAAACACCCCCTTCAATGTGTTTGCAAGTAGTATCTCATTCTCATTGTACATGGTTATACAAACCATGATCTCAGTAACCCTTTGAGGTTTATAAATTGCTTGTCTCAAGTTGTAACCAAACTTTGTAAAATTCGATGGCCCACATGTAGCACCGGTATATCTCAAGAATGACATTTCCTGACCCGATTCATCGATTTTCTTCCCATAAGTGTTTAACAATACCGACGGTATTGGTGCATCAATTATATAATTCCCATTTATAAGTTTAGCTTTCTTGATTGTTTTTGAATATGTCAACTGAGGTTTAAAATCCTCATCGTCAGAATCAACAGTTTGAGATGGCTTAATTGTATTTTTCCGTATGATGTCTTCACCCGTCTCGGAGAATAACGATTCATCGTCATTGAAAGGATCCAGTTCATCATTATCAGCGTCCAAAAGGGGGTTGATCGCATACGAGTCACCATTGAAAAAGCTACTACCATCGTTGTTGTCATAATCGAATCCGTAATTGTTCACCTGATGCTGATGCTTGCCTGGTGAGTATATTATTGGAGGATACTCAATCTGGGAGTCTCTGAAATTAACATGATATTTGTCACCGTACTCATCGACGATGGTGGAGTAGCTCGAATTGGTGACATTTCTCAAATGGTACAGGGTATTTGGCTGAGTGTATCTATTGTTCAAAGTGTTTGCATCTTCATTGAATAAATCGTCTTCATCGTCAGACACATCGAATGGATTGGACATAGTATGGTGAAATGAGATCAGAAGAAGAAAAAAAAATCAAAGTACTCCTTTCGTTGGTACCTTGACAAAGTTTATATTTAAAAATAGCTTCCCTGTACTTTTGTTTTCGTTTGTTCCCAATTGAGCAAAATGGTTGCACAAAAAAAAATAGAAATCCCACATCATCTTCGATTCGATGCATTATGACTGCATTAGATTCATGTGAAGATTATCATCAAGATGTATATCTGAGGTAGAACTGGAAGTGATAAAAATAAACAAAAGTTTGGGGTTGAACCTAAGCATAGCTAGGCTTAGATCATATACGACAAAGTGTTTCAAGGCAGATTTGTACTTTAATGAACCCTGAAACATCATTGCTATTTTGATTCAAATCTGCAAGATTCAACTTTACCATTTGACAAAAGTAATTTGGTTGATTTGAATTTAAGAGTGGTATGGGCTTGAAATCAAACAAAGATTTTTTTGCAAATTATTTTGCTAATTTTTTGAATTTAACGTTCTGCTAACTAATTGATCGCTGAATGAATTTTGGGTATTATATCCAAGCTCAAATTAAATATAGTAAGAAGCGTTGAAATTAGAGAATCAATACCCTCATCCTAGAAGGATTCTTAAACAGTAATCAGAAGTTATCTTCTACTACGGATGTATTGACGGTTCAATTATTACGCCCTTTGATTAGAATTATTTGCTCAGATTCAAAAATTTTAGCTTACAATTCAGCAATGTAAACTTAAAACTTGTTGAAATTGATTTTATTTCTACGATAAACATTGCATTACTCGTATGTTTGTTAGCTAGATCCAAATCTTGAGTAGTATTATACTGGTAATAAAATTCTTGATCTATATTCATGTAAAGGTGTCTAAAGCAGTTTCGATCCTTTGTTATAGCTTAATTAATTACGATGTTATAAGCCGGTCAAACTAAATTTAGATGAATCTGATTGAAACCATTTTTTTGCGCGCTTATAATTTTTGCAGCCAAAAATTGCGCGTGTTATTTAACAACCAACACACGTCTCTTAATGATTGATAGAAGGTCTTTACATAGTTGCATAATTTTAATCTACAATTTCTACTCATCAAACACTCATTTGATAATTTCATACACAAACATTAGATGATAATCTCAAAAGTTTATTCATTTATACAAATGATACAAGTTTTATTCGATGTCAATTTTTTCAAACATTGCAAATGATACCCATGTCTACATTTAAAAAATATCAACTCTAGATCACCGTATTCACCCTTGTCAAACTTTTGTAACAAAATTTTCGAATTTTCATAATCTTGCCATGCCAAATAATGAAGATCCAATTTGTCAAGATCCAAATGAGGCCCAAACATGATCTTCCCACAAAATGAACAATCTTTATCCTTGATGTTCCACCCCTTCACTATATCCATCTGTACAAACTTCATCTTTTTGTAAATATCCTGATTCAAAATCTTCATCAAGATACTTAAAATCTCGTTATCATACGAATACGAAACAAACACCGATTGTAGAATTGATTTTATATTCGATAAGATGGTGTGATCGTTGAACGTTTCAAGAAACTTATTGAATATTACGAGAAACGAATGTTGGTCCTGTTTAAATTTGTAATCACTCAATCTTTTAAAACTGTCCTGAATACAACCGTTTAAAAATTTTGAATCTGACGTAGTTGAGTTTGTCATTTCAATCAAATTGGAGATTAAATCAAGCCATAGTTTTTCATTCATGGATAAATCGGGGGAATATCGTTCTGACGTATTTTGATTTTCGCAAATTGTGAATAAATAGTTTAGCAAGCGTTTGAATTGTGTTTGATCGTTTTGAATCGTATGTAGATGTTTTAAAATTAATTCTTCCGCTTGGAGGGTTTTTTTTTTGTAAACAAGTAAAAAAGCTTGCACATCGATCAATTCACTGTCTTGTACAATTTGTCCTACTTGATCGTAGGGTAGTGAATCTATCTTTGACTGAATGAATTCAAACAATCGATCAGGATCATACTTAATCATCAATTCAATGTACTTGACGACAAATTTTTGGTTTACTGAATTGTCAAAGAGCTTGCTCAAATATTCATAAATGCATTTTTCATCTTCCATTTCAAGTATCTTTTCATGCAAATTAGGGCAATAAACATCAACAATATTAAAAAACCCATCTAAATTGAGACTTACTAAAATTTTGAAATTTGCATCCAATAAATCAATCACATTGGATCTGTCGATAACACTTCCATTCTCAAATGATTTCTCAATCAATTGTTCCAATTCACTAAATCTCTTCTCATCCGTCTTCAACAACCACATTGTCAAAGCTTGAGAATACTGATTTTCTGACTTGTAAATGTTCATGAGCACGTTATAATACTTTCCAAGCTTTAACTTCTCAATTATAAAATCTTCTTCGCTGAATTCATAAAGTGGTAACAAACTTTGTAAAGCTAATTCACAATCTTGAAATATCTCATCATTTGTATTTTGGCATAATTGATTTATAATTTTCAAAATTGTTGATTCTGACAATCGTATGAATTGACTGTACTTTGAATAGTTCCGACCTATGAAAATTGATAATTGACACTTATCGAAATTTGTAAACTCGTTAAACTCAAATAAATCGAGCAACGCTTCTATGATATACTGACGATTTAGCTTCTGATCATCGTTGAAGAAAGAATCTTCGAATATTTCATTCAACGATGAAAACATTTCGAATGAATCAACTTTCAAAAATAGGTATAAATACGGGAATATACTATCACCTAGTAAGTTAATATTTTCAACTATGTTTGGCGAGAAAAGAATGTCACAAATTGATTGTTTTGCATAGGTTGAATTCTCAATCAAATTGTCTGTTGGATACTGTCGTCCTGTTAAAATATGCGATATATATGAATAAAAACTCAAGTAGTTTTCGGATTTTAAAAAATCTGGATCTTGAAAATCATTGATAAAGTCAATTAGTGGAGTTTTGTAATCTTTTAATAAAATATTCCATATATAAATTAAACAGTCTCTAAGATTATATTGTTTACATAATTGGATGGTTAAATGAATGTCTAAAGTTTTGATATCCAAGGTGCATATAATCTCTGTTAGGATGTCACCCATGTTTTGTTTCGTGTAATACTCAACTAAAGCTTTCAATGTTGATGGAGGGAGGTTGTTTATTGTGTTATTCAAAATGAATGGTTCTAACGAAGTGAAAAAAATCTCATCGTTGGATATTATTTCGTGTAGCTCATCAAGGATGTCTGTGTTTGCAATGTATGAGACAATGTTCAAGTACAAATTCAAAATTTCTTCCTGATTAGATTCAATCAAATGTGGTAATGATTCTTTCATGATTTTGATTAATATTGGTTGTATGATTATCCCTCGCTCCTGTTTGTTTAAAGGTAGATCCAAAATAGATAATTTTGCAACATTTGTTGAATTATAATACGTATTTGCAAGTGTCAATGCTTCGGCATATTCTTTGTTACTTACTTTTTTCAACAAGATATCTGCCCAATTTAACAACGTACCAATATATATCTTGTCATCGCTTTTGATTAGTAGTTTCTGTTTCAAGACATTAATATTACTTGCATCTTGAATTGTATCCTCACCGACTAGGTACAATCTTTCACCATGATAATAGAATGTGAACATTTGTTGATTTTTCAAAAATACAACTAATTCATCTGATCTTAGCCATTTGATCGATTGAATCATATCGTGAAACACCCATCGACAAGTCTTTCTAATTGGCAACTTGATCATTGCTTTATTTTTATCTTTTGAATTATTGATAATTCCAGTTAGATTCCAAAAAGCTTTGTTTTCAACCTCTAATATCGTAAGCACATTATTCCAAGAATAACCTAGTTTTGAATTTTGTACTTTATCTATACATGGATACCAATCTAGGGATGTAGTTTCAACTTCGTCGATTAATTTCGATTTGGTGATTGAAAAGTGTTTGACTAGATGTGATAAAGAAGGATCATTCAATGAGGATGTAGAAACTATAGTTAATATATCTCTCGTCATTAATGCAACCACACCCATATCATCAGTTATCTGATACACAGAGCCCAATGGTAACATTTTGAAATTTATAATTTCAAATTTCTCATCATTGATTTGATAACTTCCAAGTAATTTATTACTTATGTAGTAATCTTTTAGAAACTTTTTCGTATCATGGTGGGAAAACACTAACCCTGACTCGTCAACGCTTAATATTCGATACGTATCGCCAATGAACGAAACATGCTCAATTTTACAACTTTGCAAATGACCTTGAAGTTTCTGTTTGATTCTAGAATTCAAATCCACCGGGGAAATCAAAAAGAATGGACTCACCTCGTTTGTACTCTCCTTTACCAATTTCCATAACCGTATGTACCCATCGTTATAACCAGCTACAAACATCAACGAGTCCAATGAAATGCTCATACACGATATATCACTGGTATGTTGCGCAACGAGAACATATTCAATTTCCTGTTTGTAATTGAAAATGACGATTCTATTCTGGTCAGTACTGAATGCAATATATATCAATGTTGACTTAATTTCCTTCACCCTACCGTACATGTTGACAAACTCCACCGATGTGGTCAAATCAGATATGGTTTCTAAACATGACCATTTAAAGATATTCTTCAAAGTACCAGTTTCGTCCGATTCATGTGATTGTTTCGATCCACTTTGATGATTTCTCAACGCCAAGCTGGTTCTCGTCACGGATCGATCGTCGAACCTAGTTTTCCTAACACTGGCAGCCTCAGAGGACGTGATTGAACTGCTTGAAGGAGATTTCAATGAAGTGGTTGTCAAATCATATATCATTAGAAAAAAAAAAATAAACTAATCCACCATATGGTATGAACTTATCATTACAGGATCCATTCTCGGTGGCCAAGGAGTTTCCTGAGTCCTTGACCAACACGCTAACGTATGGCCATTCTGTGTGCATCCAATTCAACCACAAGGGCGACTACCTTGCCTCGGGGCTCGCTGACGGGTCGGTGGTCATCTATGATACAGTCTCGAGTGGGATTATTGCCCATTTGAACGAAAACAGCCACATCCGACCCATCACGTCAATAAATTGGTCCAGATGTGGAAGATATCTCTTGACCACTTCTCAGGATTGGTGGGTCAAGCTATGGGATTTGAAAAAAATCAACTCCGAGAATGATTCGTCGTCAGTCATACGACAGATCAAATTCGACGGACCGATATGGTCGGCTAGTATGAACCCAGATAATAAGTTTGTGTTTGTTGCTTCTTTGTACGAGGATTCTCCCGTGTATGTCGACCTATCTGATGAGAAATCACCGATAGTGACTCAATTAGCAACAGTTGCAGTCTCGAATGTAACGGAGGATACAGAGGAGGAGCCTATGAAGAAGAAACTGAAGAAGATCGAAAAGCACATGACTTTGGTTTGTGTATTCACAAGAGATGGAAATTATTTCTTTACCGGTACAAGTAAAGGATGGTTGAATATTTTCAGGACTAGTGATTTGAAAATGGTTCACAGTTTGAAGATTTCAAATTCGAATATCAAAAGTTTATCAATATCATCCAACGGTAGAAAACTAGCAATAAATTCTTCCGATAGAATCATCAGACAAATAACTTTACCAGATTTGGTCAATATAGATAGACAAGCGCGTGATACGGAGGACGAAGCAGAGGCTGAAGTTTGGGATTTTGAAATCGAACAAAAGTATCAGGATGTTGTCAATAGATTACAATGGAATTCGATCACTTTTAATCATAATGGGGAGTTTCTAATTGCATCCACACATGGTCAATCATCTCATGATTTATACTTATGGGAGACATCTATGGGGTCGTTAGTTAAAATTCTAGAAGGTTCGAATGAAGAGTTGATTGATGTCAAATGGAATTATTCAAAATGTAGTATCGGGTCGATTGGTTTAGACAGTGGAATGATATATCTATGGTCAATTCAATTTCCTCAGAAGTGGAGTGCACTAGCTCCTGATTTCGTCGAAGTTGAAGAAAACATCGAGTATATTGAAAAAGAAGACGAGTTTGATATTATAAATGAGACAGAAGTGAATGAAAAGAGTTTACAAGAAGAAGACAAAATAGATGTGATAACGCAGGAGCTTACTGACGTTAGAGGATTCGACATTTCTCAAGACTCATTCGTCATACCTATAAACTACGAAACCAATTTATTCGAATAAACCAATCAAACAGAAAGTTACCACAAGTATAAATAGTTCTTTTATTGAGTGACAATGACATACTAATGATCAATGAATAATAGATATAATCTCTGTTGTCTATGGCCTTGCAGTCCGTGCTCAGGGCCTGTAATTACATATTCTCTGGTGGTATGGGTAGGGCGAGTGGACGGATCTATTTTGTGGCATAATCAAAGTTAAATTTTTCCATGGAGTGAAAAAAAATTGAAGGGAAAAAAAAACAAAGAAAAATATAAACAAAAACAATCAACACCTACACCAACATCCATTTCAAAGTAATCACGACTGAGCTCAGTTTACCAAAATTGAAACTCAACCATATTACACAGATTATCTTTTCTGAAATTGCCTGCTAATTGCTATCAAATAGGATATCATACACCGTTGGATCAACAGCTTGCTGTCTTGTTACTAATTTGATCACCCCTGAGCTAATCCAAGAGAAATCACTCTTATTTAGTTCTTGCTATTTGAATCATATTCTCCATTACTTCTTTCTTGCTGGTCAAATTTTTCAGTTTCAACTTTGTTATCATCAACACGTGAAACACTTTAGTTGAACCAAGTTTCCTATTATTTCATTCACACATACTCCTTAATTTTGCATTTCATGTTATCATGTCTTCCTTATCAACTCCCAAGAAACGTAATATAACAGAACTAGAAAACGGGTATCTTGACGCAAATGGCTTACCTTCATTTAATGATCCTCAAGATTTAATCAACGCAGTCATATCTACTTTACAATGTCCAGAGGATAAAACCAATGTATCTGAGATATATGCTAATGATAAGAATTCAGCTACTGAGGTTCAAGCTTATGCAAAGATTGCTGGTAAAGATTGGACATTCTATGTTAAATCATTAGCTATATCAATTGGTAGAAATACCGATATACCTAATCAAAATGATAGCGCATTGATAGATATCGACTTGGGACCTGCTAAAGTGGTATCAAGACAACATGCGAATATTATTTATAATTTAGATTTGAGATGTTGGGAATTAAAAATTTTGGGTCGAAATGGTGCAAGAATAGATGGACAAAAAGTTAATATAAACAAGAATCAAGAGATTAATGCATTACATTCTGGAGCTATATTAGATATTGGTGGGACACAAATGATGTTCATATTACCTGATCTGCCACCAACAATTGCACCAAAAATGTTAGAAAAATGTTTAACAAAGTATAAAGATTTACAAAATAGAAATGGAAATCATGATACAAGCAAGAGACATAATAATATTAAAAGTTTCCACATATTTGATAAGTCAAATTTAAATCATTCACCATCTTCTGTTTCTGCAAATTCTTTACAAAGTAATTTAGATCAAGATTTATCAAAAGAAGATTCTAAAGATATCAAACCCCCATATTCTTATGCTACAATGATTACTCAAGCAATATTATCCGATCCACAAGGGGTGATGTCATTATCCGATATATATAATTGGATATCCTCACGTTATGCATATTATAAATATTCAAAAACTGGTTGGCAGAATTCAATTAGACATAATTTATCATTAAATAAAGCATTTGAAAAAGTCCCAAGAAAACCAAACGAACCAGGTAAAGGAATGAAATGGCAAATTAGTGAAAGTTATAAAGAAGATTTTTTAAATAAAATAAGTGATGGAACTATTCTGAAAACTAAAAGAGGTTCATCTGTTTCAAGACAATTGAGTTTACATTTAGCAACCCATAAGAATTTACCAGAATCTCAGAAATTAAATCAGGAAATATCAATTTCTCGACCTCAATCCCAACAACACCCACCTTTGACTCAACCATTTATACCACAACAACAACAGCCACCCCCACCTAATTTTTTTAATCATCAAAGGTCAGATTCTAAAAACAGTATACAATATTCCGCACCTTCGAACCCGTTATCATACATGACACAAACAAATGTGTATATGAATAATCAAAATAGACAATTCCCATCATATCCTTCACAGCAACAACAACAACAACAACAACCGCAACAACAACCACAACAAATGATTTACCAACAAGCATCGCTTCCAAGAACATCGTCACATTTATTGGAAAGTCCGTTGAAAGCAAATGCTCAACCCAAGTTACCACCACTAAATACCAACAGCCAATCATCGCCATTTAAAATGTCTCATTCAAGGGATAATTCAATATCAAATACCAATTCCTTGGAGATTTCACAATTAAATTCTTTGAATGATTCACAGAGTTTGACACCATCGAAAAACGGATCAAGCTCAATACATTTAAACGGGAAGTTAATGAATCAATCTCCTTGGAATAATTATGTCAATTTTCCAAATGGTGAGACCCCAACAAAAACTAAATGAAGATGTATAGCTGTAATATAAAAATACTGAAATCATTGTAGGAAAGAAAGTATAATGTGAAAATTTACTCTAGGAGAGTTTACTTTTGTATTAGTCAAGATAGAGCTATCTGGTTCATATTCTATATATTCTATGTTTCTTATTAATCTAGGAGCCATTCTTAGCGCTCAAGATTAACTAATGAATTAATTTTTGAGTTCTTGAGTTTACCAAAAGACAATACAAAGGAGATTTAATCAAGCCAATAATTGAATTTTAAGTTAGACCATCAGTGGAAAGTCATTTTACATGGCAATACCTCAAGATTATTGAAAGTGATTGGATAAATTATTAAATCCAAAGGATGCAAATCATCTCGTGAGCTTAACTAAGCTTGAGAAAATCTTATGTTTGTGGACTGTTGACGTATTGAATAACTTCTTATCAAATGCATCTATTTCTCAAATCCATTAATTTTTTTTCAACTTCATTGACGGATTTGTTAATATTTCTGCATACTTTCGATTTATCTTGATAAGGTAAATTCATAAATTTCTCCAAATAGTCGCCATCGAGTATGTTCTTGATTGGATTGTAATAACTCCTGTATTTTGTAAAACTTTTGCCCAAGCCGTCATCGAGATAATTTTGCAAATGCAGTTGTAATTTTGTCAACAATTCAATTTCTGACTTGGTTAGCAATGGTAGTAAAAATCCTACACTACCTTGAATTCCTGTGTATATTATGCACTGTTGACTTGAGTCTATAAATGATCCTTGGGTGAATGAAGTGATTGTATCTGGTATATAGAAATGCCCCAAATTGATCAACTTCAAGCTGGGTTGCGAGTCAATTGAATTTTGTTTTAAAATAGTCCAGTCGTTAACAGACTGATTAGAAATGTTTTTATCGAGTCGTAAAACCGACACGTTACCAAACTTGTCCCCGAGTAAAATGGTATCGAAATCTAGGCTAATACTTGACGTCACTTGTCTTTTAATCGTGTCATTTGCAATTGGTATAAACTTGTTATAATCGATATCGTATTTAACTAGTGTTGTAAAGGAATTTGAGTCAAATATCCATAATCGATCAAAAGTGACTAAAATTCGGTTAATTTTGTTTATGAATGAGAAAACCGTTTGTGATTTTCTTAATAATTGTTTTGTACCTAATTCATATAAATTTATTGTATTTTCTGATGAGACTAGTAATTTATTTTGAAATGATTCGAGGACACTTGGTTCTATACTGATTTCAGTTTTATGTAAATAGTGAATGTTTTTCTTTCTTTCGAGTTTGAAAGTTAATAAATAGTATTGGTTGTTATTTGAAACTCCAACAATTAGATGTTGTTGGTTTTTGACTAGTTTAACCTTTGTCATAGACAATATCTGTTCATCTTTATCAAATTGAATACTTTGAATGACTTTATCATTTTCAATAACTTGTAAGCAGGATCCCCAGTAGTTTAGTTTCTGTTCGTAGCCAAAAACTTGATAATAATCTTCATCAACAGTTTCAGCTTCATTCTTTAATATATTCGATTTATAAACTGGAGTGATGCCACTTTCACATTGACTTACAATTTTTCTATTACCATTGATTATCATCTTCCTTGGCTGGTATCTTAATCTCAAATTGGCCGTTGATAATTCTTGATTCGGATCAAATATTGAATCTTCTTTACCGATGGAGAAAATTATTAAGTTGTTACCAAACGTTCCAACAATCCCTTCACCTCCAATGTCTTCACTCACGAATGATCTACCCTGGGAGATGTTTATATCCAACAAAGGAATAATTTTAAAACTCGCCTGATGGTTGTATATTATCCAAGGTTTCGAGCTTATCGCCAACACACCGGTGAGACTTTCATTTAATTGGATTTTACTCAACTTGATAGGTTTTGACCCGAGGTATTTTATCCTCGAGTTTAGTAATTTTCCATTGGTATCAATCTCAGTTCGTACATACACTCCATTTTCCATACCTATGTGGACGTGGTTTTGAGAATTCTTTGCTGAGATCATTAGTAACGAAGTTGGATTTGATGATAACGCTTGTAAAGATTTAAGATTCAAGCAATTTGACAAGTTTAAACTAATCACTTGAATAGTCTCATCCAAACATCCAATCACGGCATAATCACTTTTCTCCATTTCATTTAAACCAATACATGAGATCGGAGACAGTATTTCTAACCTTTGCTGGTATTCAATCAATTGATCGTCTATATCGATTTCGAAATAAACTAGCTCAAAATTACTCAAAGCTATCAATACTTGCTGGTTGTTACTCGATGCTTTAATAATGGTGACCCCTGCTGGTGGTAGCCAATCTGTTATTTTCTTACCCCTGGTGACATGCCTGATACCATTTAAATGGATCTGAATCAAAGATGAATTCCCCACTTGTTGGACTTTTATAGTTGGTTGATCAAGGATAAAATTTGAATCTTCAACGTCTTCAACAACTTCACCAATACTTAATACTAAAGTTTGACTTGAGAGTACCGAGGATATGATTAAATATTCATCATTTGAAGAATCAAACGTCAATTTAGTGGTGAAAATATCCGTTGGTGTGATAGGTAATGGACTTTCAACTAAGGTGGTGGTTGGTTGTCCATGAGATATAGTCTTTATGTATGAATGTGACGATAATGTAACTAATTTATTTTGAATTAAAGTGGAATCAACAATTGGAGATAAAGATTGAAACACGTCTATCAAAGCAAGATTATCCAACCCTTTTAAAGTGAAATTTTTCTTGACAAGACTTTCAAAACCGTTAAAATCAACCGAGTTTATAATCAAATCGTTTTCATTCTCCTCGCCTAGTTTCTCAAACTGGTAGAATAGCTTATCATTATTCAAGACATTAGCGAAAAGAAACCCACTTTTCAAGATATTTATACTTGTACATGGTTGGATAGTATCAAAGTAGGTGATTTTTATATTCCTAATCAATTCTCGATCAGGATCGTAATCAATAACAAGTTTAAATAAATCGCCTAGTTGATTCTGAATCAATATGAAAAATCCATTTTTCATGGTATGGATCACATGGCTGATTATTATTGAATCTTGATTAGCTCTTGTTGGCAAAGGTAGGTATATTCTTGATGATTTTTCGTAACAACACCAATTGACACCAAAGATGAACATTCCGCCAATAGCACCCGGCAAGGAAATTAGGTAATTTGTGTCCATGGGCAAGTTGGATGAATTTTTCTTCAACACATGGTTCAAACTAAGATCTAATTCATAGTAATTCAAAGTCAATTTCGAGTTGTACATCTCCAAAGCTGCAAATAAAAGATTCCCATAATCTGAATTCAAAGACACCACTTTCAAAGTGTACACATGTTTTGTGTTTGCTTCCAATGGAGAGCTCAACATTTCATCCTGATCTTGTAGTTTGTAAATCAACTTATTCTTTTCTATAGCGCCTAGGAAAATGCATCGATTTTGTACATCAACAACTAAATGTTCTCCAGGGTACGTTCTGTTCCACCCGTTTTTAGTATACCCTTCCTGATGAACAGACTTGAAGGTATTTTCAATTGAGTTGAATTTCAAAATTGACAAGTTTCCAGAATCACTGGTGACAATAACATGATCTAGGTTCTTGATTGTTATCTTCTCTACTTGGTTGATCACACCGATGAAATTTTGACTACTTTTGATTTCTAGTTTACCTGTTTCTGGGTTTGGAACAACAAGTTTGAGGTGGTTGGAAGACACCAAAACAATCTGCTGTTGTTCCACATGTTCAACAAATTGACCCACCAACGATTGTATGTAGTTTGACGGGGGCTGTAGTGTTAGATGGTATAGATGTAGAGAATCATTATCGATTATCATGATGATGTTTTTTCATCAAAAAAATGAATTCAACCAAACACACAAGTGAATAAACCATACACCTAAACCTTGAACCTACATTTATAATAGAATATTCTCAATAGTTCTAACGTGTTGTTTCATTGCTTATGTTGGTACACATGGTAGCTTTCCAATATCAAACTTCATGTCTCATGTTGATATTCATCTATGTATCGTTAGTGTTGTGTTACACTACGTCGAATGTGATCCAGGGCAATGATTTGAATTTGCAGAAGTTGATATCGACCCCGGGGAAGTTTACATTTGTTGATTTCTACGCTGACTGGTGTCGACATTGTAAGAAGATATCCCCGATTTTCGACCAATTGAGTGACAACTTCAAGCAGCATCCCGAGATACAGTTTATCAAAATCAATGGTGACGTGGATGGGAAACTCATGAGCAAGAAATATGTCGAGATTGGGTATCCGACGTTATTGTTCTTCTACGATGATGGTAGAAAAGTCGAGTTTGAAGGTAGCAGAGATATCGAAAGTTTAGGCAACTTCATCCAGCAATTGAGTGGGATACGGTTATCTCAAGATGAAGAAAACGCTATCATTGAAGAAGAGGTTCAAAAGGCAGAAAAAGATGTTGTTTATTTGAGTCCGGAGAATTTTTACCAACAGATTGAATCCAACGAGTATAGTATCATATCCATTGGTGCTAGTTGGTGCCAATTCTGTCAAGAGTTCAAATCTACCTTGAGCCAACTTGCAAACACTTACGCGAGGGATAATATTTTGATTGCAAATTTAATCATCGATGAGCATGAAGATAGGTCAATTGATGATAAATATGACGTTAAGAAGTTGCCAACACTTTTATTTTTCAAAAAGGATATTGAAAACCCAATGGTATACCAAGGGAGCTACAGTAAGCTCGACGCCATCGTTGATGAGGTTAATAAGTTTACCGGGTCAAACAGAGACTCGAATGGGAATTTAAAATCATCAGCCGGGGTTATCGATGAATTATCAACATCATTGAAAACCAATCATGATGAATTTTGTCAAAAAGTTGACAAATACCAAGATGCTGAGTATTATTTGAAACTAGCCGATTCAGATTACAAATACATCCCAGTTGAACTCAACAGAATTGAGACTATATTAACCAACGATGTCGATAAATTAAATGGTGTCACCCTCGATTCCTTACATAAACGTGCAAACATACTTAGACTGTTAATAGACAAATAGATATATATTCACCATTCTACAGGATTGAATTTTTGAATGATTCTAACTTTCTCCGGAAACACCCTCCCTTTTAAAATACATTCATCAACTATTGGTCTCACGTTGTTTGGTTTACACAAACCCAACCATATATTGTTACCTGATTTGGAGTAAATTATAACATTAGCAGCGAATTTATGACCACCAATATGATTCAAATATTCGACCTTGACTCCGTTAGGTTGTGGATCACCGTAGTCCCTGTACAACTCCAATTCTCGAAGATATATATCCATCTCCTTCTTCATTATAGGAGCGGTGATACCGCATCGTTTATCTCTAGTTTTATGAGAACAGAAAAAGACAAAACTCTGATTGACATCTTTGTGACAATTAGGCAACTCATTTTGAATGTGATCCAATTTTGATTCGGATACAAGCAAACGCTCGAGTGTGTCGAAAGTTGAATTCACATCTTTGAGGTCAACTTTCTTCAACCACAAGAAGTATGGCATGATCAACACGTCACCTTTGGATCCTTGGATGTATTCGTCGTCAGTCAACAATTCGTCAGATCCGATCGATGACACAGTTACTTTGATATTACCTAGTTTGGACTTTTTGTTCGACGCCCAGTTGGATACCTCGTTGGCTAATGTGTTGGGCACCCCAGTTGCATCGTGAGGCCAATCTGTTTTCCCCGTCGATATTAACAAATGCAACCCGTACGGCTTTG
This sequence comes from Insectozyma parachauliodis, assembly GCA_030565145.1. NCBI lineage: Eukaryota > Fungi > Ascomycota > Pichiomycetes > Serinales > Debaryomycetaceae > Insectozyma > Insectozyma parachauliodis. The sequence goes on along the minus strand of JAJMBB010000020.1, from coordinate 202,693 downwards.
TTGATTTGTAAAGCGGGTCGGATTCTTCGAACTTTAACGATTTGGGAAAGGTGGCAGTACACTCGTCACAAGTATCGGAACATGAACTAATCTCGAACCCGGCTTCATCAATGTCTGCTTGTAATGAAGATTTAGAGCCAAACAATTTACCCAACATCAAAAATGAACAACGACCTAGAAGTAACAAGAATCGAGATAGATAAGATAGTGTTGATTATAATGTTTATTGACTGGCGCTAAATCTTGTTCGGCCGTAAGATGAGCAAAAGTTTCACAATTATCGTTACGAAACGGATCGATGCCGAAAAAAAAATTCCACTACCTAATAGGAAACACAAGCCGCGCAAAATCAGTATTTGAACAAACAAGCCGCACGCAATCGATATTTCAAAAGCCATTGAATCCCATGGCATTGATATTGTAAATCCAATGAGGTAGCTCCAACCAAGTTCCCGTTTCGCCAACACTGTTGATTGTGGGCATACGGCCTTGATCAATGGTCCATCGAACTGTGTTTGATACCTACTTTGTGCATCCTGGACAAAGCTGACTCCGAATAGATTGTCTTCTTCAGGAACCGCGAGATCCAAGTCTGGCAATCAGCCCGATTCGTCTACACTGGGGAGTGGTTTGGGTCAACTAGCAAGCGTAGTTCAAAGCGTCGTCTGATGATGGATAGCATGGAACTCCACCAACTTTGTGTAACGTCTAAATTCATCGCGTATCGTCATCCTTCACAAGGGCTTCAACGGGAGTCAGAGATATACCTCGTGCGACTCCGCGGTGTAGTTGGCCCAAGTATCGCATTAGTGGTCCGGACCAAACTCTTTTTCTTGGACTCAGTAGAATCAATCGTGTCCAGAGTTAAATCTAGACCTATGAGAGATTTACTCAGAGCATCCACCTGGGTGCTATAAATGAGTCTCAAAGTAGAGGAATCTTCAGCATCCACCTAAAACCCCTTATTTGATCCATTGCTGGACTGAGTCAATTTTCAAGGTGTTTCTGTTGAAATTTCACAATTTTTTTACCTGAAATTTCATTTGACCATTTAAACTTTGTCACAATTAATTTGATACGATAATGGTACGAACTTTCTTCAACAGACGTCTACACTCCTTCTACGTTTCAGTCTCACTGTCCCGTTCACTCTCTCTTCATACCTCAAGTGGTTGTCTGTCTGTTGGCATCCTGTGTTGATTCATTTGCGGCAAAACAGAAACCAAACAAGAAAAAATAAATAAAATTTCTTTGTTTTATATTTTACATTTTTAATTAATCACAAACACCAACCATCCAACCATCCAACCAACCATCCCATCCAACCAACCCTTTATTTAAACTAACCGCACTCCTACCTTCACATCTCGTTCTTTCTCAACAAACATCCACATAACGTTTAATTCCCAAGTGTTTTTATTCTGACGGGACCTCCTGAGCACTAAACCCATCATCAAAGTCTACAATGATTCAACTATCGACAGCTGCACCGTTTTCAACCTCGTCGTCTCCATCAACCATCAAGGAAACACAACTCACCCACCAGTATTCCTCCTCATCTTCGTCAACTTCCCTATTGGCCAAGCCGAAACCTCCCATTCTAGAAAAATTACAACCAACACAATATCTAAACGAGACGGCTCCAGAACATGATGGATCGGAACATGATTACGAGTCGACCATTGTTTTACCCTTGTTGACGTCTCAGAATTTAATTGAACAAGATTTATCATCAAACGAAATTACAACCAAAAATAATCAAAACCTTCTCCCATCAACTCCAACCTCTTTCAAAGGGTCGAGGTCAGAAATATCCGATGAGACTAACGAAACCACTCCATCATCGGTTGAGGAAAAAAATCAACCATCAACAGACTTCAAATTCAGCCCCAAAATTAAACCCTCAGTACGATTATCATTGGAAATCGATCCTTTGCACAAAATTACTCATAATGTCATTGAAGATTCTCCCAAGAATTTACGAAGACATTCTTCTCCAATACCAACGTTGAAAAAATTATCAAAAGTCTCCACCAGATCAAAATCAAAATTAAACCAAACAGAAACAAATCTCTCCTTGAGACCTTCCATGGAAAAATCAAAAACATCATCCATCCCCCATAATTTCTCCCAAGATATACCAATTTCGATTGAAATACAGAAAATTCGAAATTCAATGAGTTATAGAAATATCTGTAAACGAGCTTATGAAGATGAAAAAGTATTAGTTGGTAATAAAATAAGCGAAGGCCATGAAAATTTTGTAATGGCTTATAACATGTTAACAGGGATAAGAGTTGCAGTAAGTAGATGCTCAGGGGTGATGAAAAAGCTAACAAATGAAGATTTCCAATCGACAAAAAAATTAACTTTCAACATCGACGGTAGTGAATTAACTCCAAGTTCCAAATATGATTTCAAGTTTAAAGATTATTGTCCTGAAGTATTCAGAGAATTACGTCAATTATTCGGGATAGATCCTGCTGATTACCTTGTATCAATAACTGGGAAATACATTTTATCTGAATTAGGTAGTCCAGGAAAATCAGGATCCTTCTTTTATTACAGTAGAGATTATAGATTCATAATTAAAACTATTCATCATTCAGAGCAAAAACAATTATTGAGAATGTTGAAAGATTATTATTTACACGTTAAAGATCAACCAAATACTTTGATATCCCAATTTTATGGTTTACATCGAGTCAAAATGCCAATTTTCGGTGGTGGACATCGGAAAGTCCATTTTGTAGTTATGAATAATTTATTCCCTCCACATAGAGATATCCATTTAAAATATGATTTAAAAGGGTCAACTTATGGTAGATATCAAACAGTTGATCCATCTGAAAATATATCAAAATATACTTTAAAAGATGTGAATTGGTTAGAAAGGAATGACAAGATTAAATTTGGACCTGAAAAGAAGAATTTATTTTTCAAACAACTTGAAAATGATGTAAAGTTGTTGAAAAAATGCAACGTGATGGATTATTCATTGTTGTTAGGTATTCACGATGTGAAGAAGGGAAATTGTAACGATATCAATTCGAAATTATCAGTCTTTGAACCAAAATCTTCAGACAAAACAGCCTTAATCAATACAAATCCAAGAGACTTGGATAGATTTCAAGATTTACCAAATGATGTGTTCCCAGGTAGATCCAAATACGTCTTTTATGGACACGACGGAGGTATAAGATCGACCAGTTATGAAAATTGTCCATTAAATGAGATCTATTACCTCGGGATAATCGACTGTTTAACAAATTACTCGTTGAAAAAGAGATTGGAAACATGTATAAGATCAATACGTCACCCAAGAAACATAATTCTGGCTATACCATCTAAAGAGTATGGTGATCGATTTTTAAAATTCATTAAAAATGGAACCATGAATGAGAAAGCAAATAAAGATGTATGAATATACAACCTAAAAACTTAACCTCTATAAATTTTTGTTTGGTGAGATTCTACCAATGGAAATAGTTTCAGTGAAAAAATTAACTTCATGTTCAAATCTCGAATACCATTAAGGTGTATATCTATAAACCATCACCAGCCGACCCTTCCCACTTCTACATCTACAGATTTATCGAACATTCATACCAATGAAATTCAATCGTATCGAACTTTGGAACAACCAGAGTTTAACTTGATCAATAATACAAAAACAACCATTTCAATACATCAACCACCTTCAATTCCAATATATATCAAACGTGGACACTTGTTATCCTTGTTCGGGCTACAACAAGTATCCAAATTGTCATCGATTACTTCTAGTTTATCTTTTAAACTATTTTTCAAACAGATTTTTTATAGTTTGAATTTCCAGTTGTATCAGAAATTAAACTCAACAACTCCATACTCGTTGTTGGTTGGATGTAAATCAAATCAATCGTTTGCCAATTTATCACTTGATGGAAAGACAGACTGGGCAATCTTAAACCCAAAGGCATTACAAGTATTCACTGGAAACTCCTTAAATTTGAATTATTTCAAACTACCAAAATATATATCTAAAAACTTATCCAAAAGTGAACAATTATCAAGATTGGTACAAACTGGATTGTTTAAAATTTTTAAAATTGGTTATTTATTCATATCAGGACGTGGTCACATTAGTCTAGCAGGTAATGGTACAATATATAATCTAAATATTGAACACGGAGAAGAGCTTTTGATTAATAAGAAAAATTTAATTGCAATAACAGTTAATGGTCCTTACGATTTACAAAACTGTATAATAAAGTATTCATTGAGTAAAGATGATAAGATGATACAACCCAATTTAAAGCACGTTATGTATGATGATAAATTATACTGGGTAAAATGGAGCTTTAATTGGGCTCGATACACTGTTGAATACATGGCTAATTTTGTTCAGTTTTGGTCAGGAAAGGTTTATAATTATATATTGGGTAATTCAGATTTCATCAAGATTATAGGTTCAAGAAATTTGTTGATTCAATCCACCCTGAACTCGCCTATAGACTTGAAATTATTTAATGAGAAATTTTCATTAACAAAGAATTCAAAAGATTATTTAAGCTATGTGACGGTAAAAGATAAGGAAGTTGAATTTAAAAGTACATCAGATTTCAAGGACGTTATATAAATGAGTGGAATCAAGAAATCTTAATTACATTATAGAATCAACGGTATATAAATTAGAGTAAAACTACTTTTAATAATCCACAAAAGCTTGAATTATCCTTCCACCTCTGAGTAGAGATTATAGTTCTACACATTTATTTTTCAGATATTTCATGATACACTAGAAAATCGCTTGCAAGATAATTTCGAGTCATACAATCATTGAGTTGATCATACTTTAGTCCCAAATATTTTTCGCAACCATTTAATTATGACACTGTTATTTTTTCAACCACACAAATTTATGTCACCACCATCCGTACCAATAACCTTAAAGTTCGATGGAATAATAAAAATTAGATTTTACTAGCCAGGTAATTTGGCCTGCTATACAACTTAACTTTTTGCAATATGATACATCAAGTGTAAAATATCGTTCAGCTATCATTGTGAATGATGTATACCGAATCTTATGTAATACTAATAACTCTAAAATATTACATTTTCTGTAGAATCCACCGTAAGAATGCTAATACTCAAATGGTTCACCTAAAAAAGCTTTTAAGAGTTTTCACTAGTTACATAACCTTCACTGAGAAACATTATACCAAGCTAAAAAGTTTAACAGATACATTATAAAGGAATAAATTCTACAAGACTTATATTCTTTGATGGACTCACTGTTTAGTATCCGATATGTATTAATAATCTTTCCATTTCTCTACTTTTTTAATTGATGGCAATTTATCTTTTGGAACATTTGTATCACTTAATGGCGGCAATTGAACATCCGACAATTGATATCTTGGCTCTAATAATTGTGAGATTGGTGGTAGTTTTGTTTGTGGGAGTTTCAAATTATTTTTCATATTCAGAAATTTATTTGAGGTTGGTTTATCATCAGAATCATCGTCATCAGCGTCTATACTCATAGCATCCTCATCGTCATCCATTCTTTGGTCTTGATCATCCATTGATGCATCTTCATCGTCTTCATCTTCATCAAAAGCGTATTCAGAAACCGGTGATTGAGAATTTTCAACCAACTCACGTAAATGGGATTTACCATTATTATGATTAATAATTCCATTTGAATTTTGATCAAGTTTCATTGTATTATTCAATTTTCCTGGTTGGTGATAACTTGCAGAATTTGACCTTGAAGACATTGAAGAGCTATTACCTGAATCTCTATTCAATGATAAATAAGAATTGCTTGAATCTTTAGAACTTGAAGATTCAGAACCAGAATTATTCTTTGTATTATTTCTTGAAGAATCTCCAGATGAAGCAGAGACAATATCATCACTATTTGAATTTTCAGACCATGAAGTTGTTTCTTCATCGTTGGAATTTCCACCATTATTGTTGGAATTTGAAGAGGAATTGTTTTGATCTTTGTTGGCTGATTGCTTTGGTTTTTGATGTTTATGTTGTTTCTTTTGATTCTGTGTACCTTCTTGATTCACTTCTTTTTTCAGAGACAGTTGATGTTTTTGTTTTTGTTGCTGTTGTTGTTGTTGTTCCTTGGATTGTGAAGGTTGATTCTGTAATTCTTGATGTTTCAGATCTTGGAATTGTTCATTTTTACCTGGTGATGGACTTGAACTTGAAGAATTTGTTGAATCTTTATTTGAGCTTGAATTATTATTAGAATCGAAATATTGTTGCTTTGCTTTTGATTTTAAATGTTTTTTGAAATTATGGATATCAACATTTTCATTTGTTGTTGAAGTTGATGATGAATGGGTTGGTTGTGGTGGTTTTGGAATTGAATTCGAACCAGAATTAGATTGTGATCCAGATGACCCTTCAGATTCAGATTCTTGTTGATTATCATGATGATGATGGTGATGATGGTGATGGTGATGATGATGGACGGGGGAATTTGATTTCTCATGTGATGATGAAGATGACATAATTGGGTCATTATTTTGTTGTAAAGAATCTGGTGGAGTTATGGAATTACTCGAATTTGAATATGGTAAATTCTGTTGTGGAAGGGCATGAGGATGTTGTGGAAATGGAGCTCTTGGAGGAGGTAAAGGGAAACTACCATTCAAAACATTTTGACTATGATTATTATTTTGATTATAATAAGTATGATCTGAGGTATAACCACTTGTATAAGTACCATCGTAAATATTGTTCAATTGACTATTTGGAAAGAAATAGGATGGAGTATATTGAAAGCTTGATTTTCTTAGCCCATTTAATTTTTCAAATGAATTAGTTGTATGTAGAGAGTTTTCACTCGAGCTTGGAGATCCATGAATGTTATTCTGTAATGACAACGAAGGGATCTGTTGCTGTTGTGATGGACCTTGATCCGAAAGTGGTGGAGCAGATACAGGTGGACTTTGATGATGGGAAGGAATTTGGGATGGGATGCCTTGTGGTATGCTTTGTGGTATGCTTTGTGGTATACTTTTTTGTGGTATACTTGTAGGAACCGGTGGATGCTGAGACGGAGTCTGTACTGGATTCTGTATTGGATTCTGTATTGGAGGAGTCGAGTTTGAAAAACGAGAATAATTTATAGGTTGTTGATTCCAAATTGGATTTGTTGGTGGTGAGCCTTGAGTCATACCATTAGAGTTTGATGGGACAACATAATATTTCGACATAACCTTGGATATAGCCTTACTCAAATCATTCCAGTTGAAAACTTTCAAATCCTTCTCGATGTTCCGTGGTCGTGGATTCTCCATGCTCATGATCAAATTGAAAAAATCTCTATCATCCTTGTTTGATCTGGACACGGTTGTTGGCTTCAAACTCTGTAGATTTCGACGAATTCTATTTTTTTCTTCAATGCCAAAAGTCTGGTGCACCAAATATTCAAGCAACAAGATGATATCCACCGATGTACAAATGAATTTTTTCTTGCTATCCCAATAGATACACGATATGATTGGTTTTATATTATCATAATCAACCGAATCCAAAGGGTTGAAGTTGATCAATTGGATCCCATTTGAATCTGTGGTGAAGTCAAACTGGACCAATCTACGATGATTGGTTTGTTCCTGTACCGACCAGTTCTGAGTCATGGTATTCAAATCCTTGATGAATTTCAAATTGACAGCGTAATTAGGGTTCAAGTAATGGGAAAACTGACGGACGTAGTAGATGTTGTTTGACGGAGAATGGTGGCCATTACCCATGTGGTACAGCTGGGACTGGAACTTGCCAGAGTTGTGATTACCATTACCGGTGTGAGGTAGTGAATCCTCGGACTGGTTTTTAGGTGATTGGTGGTGATGGTAGTGGTGGTGTAACTCATTGTTGTTGTTGTTGTTGTACGGCTGTTGGTACATTGGAGGGGTTGATGATGCTACGTGTGGATGGTGGTGCTGTAGAGGCACCAGATGGGATTGTGGAGGTACAACTGATGATAATGGGGATGCAGATGCCGATAGTGGGACTTGATCTTGCTGATGGTTGTTGCCGTGGTCGTTATTCCAATCAGAGCCCATTTTGCTTTTTATTCGTTTGAACTCGACCATGATATGAAGGAGTGGTAGGATTGTGTGTGATATTCGAAGGAGTAGGACTAGGGTTATATTTCTGAGACAAAAATTGCAACTCGATATGTTTCTGAATCAAAGATGAGTGGTGTGAGGTGGGAGGTGGAAACGAGATTGTATTTATAATCTCAATCGATGGGCGAGGAGACTGTGCTGATGATGATGGTGAAGGAAGATGGAAAAGTGAAATAGCAATAAAGGTTTAAAAATTGTAATAGTTTTAAAAGACAGTGTCTATCTTTGTCTATGAAGAAAAGCCAACTGAATTCCTCTGCGTTTCCATTTATTTATTTTTATTTTTATTTTGCAATAGTTACAAATGAGTGATTTCCAACCACTTGAGTCTGGGTGTACCAATCTGGCTAAATGTAGCGTTGGTTAAATTGGATATTCTGGTGATTGTGATGGCAGGTGGAAATGTGGGTGGTGGGTGGATGGTGGATGACTGAAATTATGCAACGATAGCACACTGGGTAGTTGAAATTTGGACGGAGGCAACAAAGTGGAAGGAAGGATTTGAGTGTTGATGATTTTTACAAACATCGAAAAGGTAAAAAGTGTCGATTGTATGGGATTCCGTAAAAAATAGTACCCTGTGCACGATATAGCCCAGTGCGCATTGGATATTACATGTTTGTATAACAGATGGAAACAGCTTTGGTAGTGGGTGGTACAAAGTATACCCAACAACAGCAACATAGGAGTTAGAGGAACACTCCAGTGTCTACATTTCCATTGATACCTTGTTGTTGTTGTTGCCTTAGTAATTTGAAATTAGTGTGGGTAAATTTCAACTTCTATGGAATTCCTTTGTGATAAAAATTCAAGTTCAATCAGAGACATAAAGACAGTCTATAAAAGCTTAAACTTTAATCACGGTTTATAGGTGAGTTTGGTGGTTGAGATCGAAGCACCGTAATCTAAGACATGAAAGTTTATTCAATGGTTGGACCCAAAGGTCTCAGTGGTGAGATAGCAATTTGGGTAATAAACTTTTTAGACTCCATTAGTAAAAACTCGAAGCCCAAGTCCGTTGCAGTCAAACAGTTTACTCCTCGGTGCAGGGCACAAAACGTAAAAAATATTTGAGCCAGTGTTCCAAACTTACAACCGGTGCTAAATTTTTTAGTACTGAGGTCCAAATCCGGATTTCATCTCAACTTAAGCAACTATACATTCTATTGTAGTCGTTACTAATATCTCTCTCACCAGTTCATTGCAACTTCTAATGGACAAATATCCTTGAAGGTTAGACCAACACGCCTTAGTAATAGAATGTAATTTTGATGTCATGACACCATTTCTAGTTACACCATCTTAGGTAATAGTGTAGCTGTTTTTGGGTGCAAAATATTTTTTCTGTGGATCGAGAAATTTACGAGAGCAGAGATTTTGTTTTTCTTCGAGTTACTCACACACGATAAACAGATACTTCACCAGAAGGTTGACAAAAAAGCTAATACAATTTTATAAAGCCTAAGGAAGATAGAAGAGGTATTGCTAGGTGTTTTGGATTAGTCGCTTTTTCAGTCTAAATTCGGATACACTGCCTTGTTGTTACTAATTTCACTACTGTTGTTGATATGACGTTGGATTTGTTATGGATAATGGATTTCATTTACTAAAATACTCTTCATACTACTTTTTGCCTTGATATGCACATTTTAAGTGAATGACTCCATTTCACCATGGTTTATCACAATAACATATCCGTTGTATGATTAGTAAATTAAAACACCACTCATCCAAGTTCAACTACAATTTTTATGGAAAAGTGTTGATGAAATTGGACATCATGACAAATTGTATACCTATGGAAATGTCAGGATTTAGATTCTTGTCTAAATTCCAGGTGCAATGGTACAAAATAGACTAAACAGTGTCAAGACATTATTCTATATCAACCATTGATCTCTAGTTGACTGGTTGGCTGGTGGCTAGTTAGAATTTGGTCTATAGATCCAACAGAAACTTTTTTCTCATCCATGCAAAAGTTCGTATAAAACAACAAACGGAGTTCCACTAGATGTGTACGAGACAAAGGAAAATATGGCTACGGAGCCACAATTCAAGGTCTAATTATTTACTAAACTCAGTAGTTAGATACCTCTGAATTTTCCAATCAATTGGGTATACAATTGGCTGCTGAATAACTAGCCAAACTTTTATGAAAAAGTCATCACTCTGTTGTATATGATTTGTCTCTCGGATCAGAATCCAGATACAAAGTTCCGCTTCCGCTTCCGCTTAATTATCAATATTAAAATTATAACTTTTGTTGTACGCAAGCTTAAATTTAAAGGTAAACAATGTAAATTTTTAGAAATTGTAGGCATCGATGATGATGTATCCTGACATGTCAAACACTTTGTTTCAGTGTCTACCACTCATCAAACTCTAAACTTTATGTTCTTCACCTGAGACCCGCTGCTGTTAGGTCCATTGCTATCGCTCTTACCAGTTCGGTCTTTGAAACTCGATGGCGTCTACTTGGAACTCCAGCGTACAAAAATTTTTTTTTTCTCCTCTCTCTCGAGTGCATATGTTAATCATCTCAGCCGGCGGCATGACTCTTGAACGGATTTCAACTTCATCACAAACGGAACGCCCTCATTGGAGGAGTGGCAATGTGGGATGATTTTTTCATAGCTACATTATTAGATGCTGAGGTTGTAACTAAGGACCTACTATGGAGTTCAGTGGTATGTTTTATTGTCTCAGTAAATGGTATGTTTCATACGCATGACGTTCATTTTGAAACTAAATGTTCCTTGAATCGTTTACGAAATTTGCATTACGTCACTGAGTATGTCTCAGAAAACAGGTTTCAGTGATATAATACTACATAAAGTTTCACTTTGAGTTCAGTAATCCCATGGAAGTTCAAGCAGACTGGATTTTTCAAGTGAATTGACTCTCATGACAAAAAAACAAATGATCAAGACATAAACTAGGGGATCAAAGTTACAGACTATAACATTGATTTTGTTGTTAATTTAAATATTTAAAATTTATTTTAAATAACGATTCGGATTACTAAAACAGGCTACAAGGTAATGTATCTGGCTTTCATTTACGGTATTTAATTCCAGTTCTTGAATTTTGATTGAAATCTTGTCTTTTTTGTAAATATTAAGAGTAAAAACTGAATAGTAACTATAGAGTAAAACGTAAGCAAACTTTAAAGGTGTAAATTGTATTCTTATTATTTCTGTACTGCAATTTAATATCAGTTTGTAGCAAACGACGTTGGTATCAAACTTTCGATCGCGTAGACTAGTGGTGCTACAATATTGGCTTACCCAAATTACACTGATTACGTCGTGGTTTCTTGCATAATAATTTTTAGAAAACAATCGGGTTTGTTGTATTCTGCCAAATCAGCTGGGTGATACAACATTCCTAAATATGAGAGAATTTTGCCTAGGGTTGACATACACAATCTGTGGAATTGATTTTAATTCTGGTTGCGTATAAGAGGGATGGTTTAAGTGTCTATGGCCAAGATTAAAGCAATGAAATTTTTCAAATTTCCCAAAACATAAACCTAGTTTTAGTCCAAAACCTTGCCAAATCTCTTGTAGTGAAACCATTTATAGATGAATCGTGTAGAAAATAACTCAAATCACCGGTTATTTTTTACAACATCTTTGGCTTTTTTGTTTAAGCAAGACAAGACAGCATCAGGGTAAGAGCATTCTTTTTATTTGGTTAATTATGCAAAATTGCAACCGGTAGCATCGCGATTTTATTTGCAAAATGGTTGTTGCACTGACCCATGGATAAACTTGGATAATCAGTAGCATAATTCAATTGATACAATTTTCTATATCCAACATAAAGTCCTGGTTGAATCTGACCATTTTTTACGTAAAGTCCATTAGAAAAATTATTTTACATTCAATACCTTTATTTATTACATACCTGTTATATAAAATTTACTTACATCACTTTATGGCTATTACTATCAGGTTCATCAATAGTAGAGTCTTTAAATTGTAAAAACCTTATTAATGACCGCTTTGACTTTGAATCAGCTTTAGTCACTTGCAGACTGCATAATCATTCCATGTTTCTTTACCCAATTGACTTTTCGTATGGTTATATCTTTCAATCTTGTATTTTTTGCAAATAGCTAGGTGTACCTGACTTTGACTCAGGTTATTTTTCTTACTTATAAGTTAGTATATCGATTATTATATTTATAACACTAACCAAAACTTCAACACCAACTAATACAACAACGATAAACTCCAAGTTTTCCTCATGAGAGTGACCCAATTGTTCTTTCAACATTTGCAACAAATCACTAATCACTTCCAATCTTTGATTCAACAATTCAACTCTTTGATTGATCTCCAAATACCCCCTTGTTGCTTGGTAAATAGGTTCCAAATGAGGTTCAGACCACATTAGTTCAGGCGAATCCAATACTGAACCATGTAGATTAATATTTATCCTTAATATGAATAATTCTCCAATAGATTTCATAATTTCATCCCTTGACATCTCGACTTTCCCCGTCTGAGCAATTTGTTGAGGTATATCTTGAGTATCTTCAATTGTATTATCAACCAATTCTTCAAATAAAGATATCTTAACCGATTGAGCCAAAGCATGAGATATACTCAACTTCAACATATAATTATTATCATCTTTCAAAGTTATAAAATCGTTATAAATTCTAGGTTGATACGATTTGGTAATGTAGTAGTTGAATTCTTCAATTTGGATATCTTCCTCGGATAGCTTCTCACTTTCAAATTTAGCTAAATCTTCAAGAAATGAACTTTCCTCTTTCAAAGTATACCCCCACATCACCACCACACCGTAATCAAATATGAAGATATCGTTTCTTTTACCAATATCGATTTCTCCACCTTCGTCAGCTAGCCTGATCAATCGATGATCAGTATCTTCAGTATCACTCCTCCAATCTTTATAAGTAAATGGAGTGTATAAACATTCATCGAATAATTTGGGACTGGTGTTATGAATACGCTTACGATCCTTCAACCATCGTAACAACTCCTTCATTTTGTAAGAACCACAAGTACAGTATGCGGTAACTCTAGGTAACAAATCTCGATGCAGCTTCCCCAACGACTCAGCATCTTTCCTAGCTAGCGTGTTTGTGATCTTCTTGACCTGAGAGTACACTCTGGTCGGATGGGCGTCCTCTTCCTCATCATCAATTGAATTCTTCTTGATTGAGTCCAAGTCTGGATCCTCAGGTAACAACTTTAGTTTCTGTGAAGTTCTCGACGTTCTCTGTAGTCCAATCTTGTTTGACTTTGCTAGCTTATTATTCACCTTCACAGGCTTGCCCTGGGGTTGTAATACCACTGGGCTCTCCGGTACACCAGTCTCAAGCAACGGAGTCGTATCCAGCATTGTGGATGTTTTGATACGGTGAGATAAAATTTAACAACTAATCGCTTACATAATCAGAGACAAGTTTATGCGATGATCATTTGAAAAAAAAAGGTAGAGTTAAGTATGGTATTGAAGAAGAAGACGACTGATTCGACCAGGAGACATGCGTTTTCGTCTTTCAGAGATAGGATTGATTCTATCAAGATTGAGCCGAGCAAAAAGTTGACCAAAAGGGTGTTTGACATTGAAGTTGAATCGTCACATTTGCTAACCACGTTGGACCATTGGAGGGAGATCAATTTATCCAAAGAGTTTACTGAGTTTTATGACCAGATAGAAAAATACGTACAATCATTACCACAGATCATATACCACCAGTCTACAATTTATGAATCTTTTCACAAGTCTATTTCCGTCAAGGATATCCATTCTTTGCAACCTTTACTAGAGTGTTTAACCCAGTTCATCCACGATTTAGGACCCGATTTCATGCCATATTACATTAGAACACTATCGTTGTTGATGGAGATAGTGATTGATATAAATCCAAACGATTTGCAAAATAATAGAAATAGCTCAAACGTGCTAGAATGGACATTCAACTCATTAGCATTTATTTTCAAGTATTTGTCAAGAAGTCTCGTGGCGGATTTAATTCCCACATTTACTCAATTACTACCTGTTTTACAATTGACCAAGAAAAGGTACATCTCCAGATTCTGCTGTGAGGCTTTATCGTTTTTAATCAAGAAGTCAGATTCATGTCTACAGATTATCCAGTACTCATTGAATGACCAAGCGGGAAGTATTATTGAGAATGAATCGTATTGTGAGTCTTTGTCTGTTTTGTACTCAGAGTCGATGAAAAACACCAGAGGGACATTCCATACCAAATCAAATGTGATTTTATCGACACTACTCAACAATATTTTATATCAAATAGATGACATCAAGGTTAAAAGTAAGTTGATTGGGATATTGTCTGATATTATCTTAGATTTGATGAACCACGGGACAACTGAATCCTGTGATAGATTTTACATTTTGATTTTGAACATCTTGAATGATTTGATCGACACCCCGAGTGATTTATCCTTATTGACAACATTTCAAATATTGAGTAGTATTTCTTTTGCCGAGTCGGGTAGGAAGATCAACGAATGGTCACCATTGTTAAACACGTTGAATAAACTGATACATAAATTGGATGAGATCAAACCAACCACCGAGCTTCTTGAATCATTTGTTTATTTGCTAGTTATCATATTCAGAAACTGTGATATTCAAACATTGACCAAGAATCACAAATTCTACCTAGATACCATCTCGTCAGTGAATTCAGGAAACGAGTTTCTAGTCTTTGCCCAGTCTAGTTTGATAATCGTCAAGGACAAGATGATAAACTTTGGTATTATCAAATACATCCAGGATTATATAAGCAAGATTGAATATTCTCAACTATCCAAGCTTACATATTTTCTCAAAACCACCAAAGGTCATACATTCAAAGTTCCTCAGTTTGACCTAGGTATAAACCAAGATTTAGAAACCAACAAGCATCAGGAATTGTATTGGAAGTTGCTATTGTCAACTTACTGTGAGAAATTCGACAACATAGATGACAAGCTTTTGAAAAGTCAGCTCTTCAAATTAGATTCATCCCCGTTGCATAAACAACTAGCAAGTTTGATTATTGATATTTTGATATACAAAAAGTCAACCACGGGGCTACAAGAATTCATCCATGCATCGTTTGAAAAGTTTCAAAAATCATCAAATTTTTTATCATCGGTCAACAGGTTGGTTAAAGTCAACGGAGGGGACCAGTTCCTTCCAAAGGCGATTGAATGTTTGTACTTTCCCAACCATGAATTACGGTTGAATGCAATTGAAATCATATCGAGTATAACCACGGATTCTAAATATCTATCTCAAATTAGAATAATCGAACAGATCCCGTTGGATTTGTCAAACGGTAGAGACATAACATCACGAATCAGAGGTCTAGCACTTGAATTTCAAAAAGATTTATCATTGACTGAGATCGATAAGAGTATAGTCATTAATTATCTCTTTGGTTTGTTATCTAATAGGTTCCAACCTTGCTGGAACGGGGTGTTTGAAGCTTTGCCTATAGTATCAAGCCATACCACTAATGAAATTATATGGAAAACTGGATTCAAACTATTAAATATCGAGAACGAAGCTGAAATGGAAGTTGATACATTCACCAACCATAGTGAGTTGATCAATTGGCAGCCTAAAAATTACAGATTATACAACAACTTTCAACATTTCGACGAAAACTTTTTATCCTCGTATAGAAACATTTCAACTTCAATTATCAAAATATGTAAGCAAGATCTAGGAGATTATCAATTCAACGATATGTTGAGAGTACACATATTACAAGGTTTCAAAACGATACCGTCGATTTGCGATACAAGTCAGTTGGTTCCGATACTTGTGGACACCAAAGATTCATGGTCGATTAAAGATAGAAACGGGTTGCTTGATTTATTTTCAAAAATGAAACATTTACAAAAAAAACCAATGGCTAATGAACTTTACGAATACTTGTTGAATAACCTTTTGACAAGCACTCATTTGAAAGTACAACAATTAGCTTTGGATGTGTTGTTCAACTACGGAAACCCTATCTTGAATAAATATAAAGACAATTTGAAGAATTTACTAGATGATAATATCTTCAGCGACGAGATTTCAACATTTTTAAACACAAGTTCAAACACAATTGGGTCTGAAGATTTATCAACATTGATGCCGTTTATAATTCGAATATTATTCGGTAGAGTTCAAGGGTCGCCGAAAAGTAATAGTAAACAAGGTAAGAAAAATCAAGTGATATCAGTATTGCCAAGTTTGACAAATGAGGATATAATAACATTTATCCACCTCGGAGCTAATAAATTAAATTATCAAAATTTCTTCAATAAATTAGTTCCAACAATAAGTCTAGGATTGGATATCAAAGAGTTGAAGAAGATTAATGGGTTTATCAATTTATTAATTCAAGTTTATGACGTTTTAGGTACAAATTATACACAAGCTTTACAGACTACGATTGAGCCATTGATTTTTTCACTAGTATCGGCACAAAATTGCATTGAAACTAATAAAGAAGATGTCATAATGGATAAGATTGCTAAGAGCATTAGGTCAAATGGTATGAGATGTTTGAATGATTTGTTCCAAATCATGGGTGAGAAATTCAACTGGTTGGATTATTACGACACAATTTACAAAAATTTGATTCATCCTAGGTTGGAAAACTTTTCAAATGAAAACCTTCAACAACCATCATCTTTATTGAACTTGATAACTAGCTGGATCAACCAGTCCAACACAGTATCATTGTTATATGTGGACGAGTTTGCAATTGTAAAGGGCGTTTTATCCATCCTTTCTAATCCGAATGTAAAAGATCTGGTGCTTTTGAAAATTTTGAATTTTACAATTGATTCATTACAGAGAAGAGATGAGATTGACGAAAGGTTCTTCACATTACTTGCATTGGTTGTTGATTGCTTGTTGCAGAATTTACCAATGATTGTCACAAATATAAATCAAAAAGATGTAGGTTCAACAGTGATCAAGATTTTATTATTGTTAATCTCAGGTAAGTACATTGACGATTTCGAAACAAAGTCAAACTTGATCAAATCTTTAACTATCTCATTAGAAAACAATCAAATTGACTTGAATGATAAATCAAATATCCTAATCTCATTATCATCATTAATCAGTGATTTCGAGTGTGAATTCAGCCAAATTGAACCTTTATATAAGATCTTATCCAAACTATTCAGGTTTTTCCCAGTTAGATCAGTCCGTGAAACGTTATCCACACTAATGATTACAATCGGAATGAAATTCACCCCTATTGGAAGAATATCATTTTTGCTATCTGATTTAAACTCGTATACAAATAGAGGCGAGTACGATTTTGAAAAAAGATTGGATGCATTTAAATTGATCAACGAAGAGATGTATAATGATTTCACCCCGTTGCAATGGTTGCCTTTGATCAATTGTGGATTGTTCTTTATTAATGACCCTGAGGAATTCGCAATCAGAAGCAATGCAAGCTACATGTTGAGGAGATTTATCGATTGTTATTCGAATAAACTGGAATTGGAAGCAGGCGCATACGTACACCAGTTGAAGGATATAATCTTACCAAATTTGAAAACGGGAATCCGAAAAGAAAACGAGGATATCCAAAATGAATACGTAACTATTCTCGAGCACATTGTTAATCATTCAAAACATTTCACCGAATTAGAGGACATGAAAGTTTTATCCCAGCCTGATGTACAAGACGATAACGAAGATCAAGTGAATAATTTTTTTCAAAACATCAACCATATCCAAATCTATCGTCGTCAAAGAGCAATTCGAAAATTGATAGATTACAAAGATGAATTGAAAGAAAACAGTATATCGTATTATATCTTACCTATGATTGAAAGGTATGTGATTTCAGATAATGAAAAGTATAGAAACTTGGGTCTTGAGTCGTTGAATACAATTGAGTCATTGATGAAATCAATCACGTGGAACCAATACAAGGCGATAGTTAAAAGGTACATTTCAAATTTGAAAAACTCAACCCATTTGAAACAAAGGGTTCAATTGATAGTCTCAGTCTCAGTGAGGAAAAATTCAAAACAGGAAGAAGTTGACAACTTTGTATTATTTGAAGTTTCACCACCTTTGTTAAAAATCTTGAATGTAAGAGATGATGATACGATAGTTGCAAGAGCACCGTTATCTGAAGCATTGATAAATTTCATTCAAAGTATCAGTGTGGAGAAGATTGATGCTGAATTACCCAAGATTCTAACTAATTTGTGTCAAGTTATGAGATCAAGATCAGAAGAATTGAGAGATGCAGTTAGGAAAAGCTTAGGTAAGATTGCTACATCTTTAGGACCAATTTATCTACCATTCATTATAAAAGAATTGAAAACTGCATTGTCTAGAGGCTCACAAATCCATGTATTATCCTTCACAGTTCACTATTTATTAACTTGTGTTGTTAAAAATTTAAACCATGGAGATTTAAATGAGTCGATTTCGTTGATTATCGATATCATCATGGAAGATATCTTTGGTGCAGCAGGGCAGGAAAAAGATGCAGAAGGGTATACAAGTAAGATGAAGGAAGTCAAGTTTAAAAAATCTTTTGATTCTATTGAAATATTGAATTCTAATATAAGTTTGAACCAATTTGGTGAATTAATCAAACCAATAAAAATGTTATTATCAGGAAACATATCTCACAAGACTCAGTTGAAATTAGATGAATTGTTGAGAAGATTGTCATTAGGGTTGAATCATAATCAAGAATCAAACAATGTTGAAATATTACATTTATGTTATCAATTGTATCAAATGTCAAAAGAGAATGATGTTATAGAGATTAAGCCCGTGAGTGAACGAGAGAAACATTTCTTGACTACGTTAGATAGAAAACCAGTGAAATCACAAACTGATAAAACATTGTTTAAACAAACCATGCAAAGGTTATCTTTAGATTTATTAAGAACCGCTATATCAAGACATGATAATTTGTTAACCGTTGGAAATCTACTAGAATTCGTTCCAATACTTGAAGAAAGCATCAAGTCGGAAAACGAACAGATTATAATATCAGCAATCAAGATTTTAATAATTATCATCAGATTACCATTTGACGAAGATGTACAAAATATCTTCAAATCTTGTACAAGGAAATCATTAATATTGATCAAAGATTCTCCATCGACTAATTCAGATATCTGTCAAACTTCATTAAAATTTTTGTCCACCACAATCAGACACAATCCAGAGTTGAATCTTAAAGAATCAGCTATAAGTTACATATTGACCAGAATTCAGCCTGATTTGGAAGAACCAAATAAACAAGGGTTGGCATTCAACTTTTTGAAATCAATTGTTTCTCAACACATCATGATACCTGAGATTTATGATTTGATGGATAATGTAGCAAAGATTATGATTGTCAACCATTCAAAAGAAATCAGAGATATGTCAAGGAGTGTTTACTTTCAGTTTTTAATGGAATACGATCAAGGTAAAGGTAGATTGGAAAAGCAATTTAAATATTTAGTATCGAACCTATCATATCCAACAGAAGAAGGTAGACAATCAATCATGGAATTGATTCATTTAATCATCCTTAAATCTGGCAATGTTTTATTAACAAAATTATCCACAAGTTTCTTTGTATCTTTAGCAAACGTTTTAGTATCTGATATATCTTCAAAATGTAGGGAAATGGCAAGTGTTTTGATATCAACGATTTTCAAAAAACTACAAGATGTAACTGGGTTAGAAAAATTCATATCTACATGGTTGAAACAATTCAGTAATGACCTACTTAAAAGATGTGGATTGAATATTTACAAATTATACATTCAAGAGTTGGAATTTAATAATGAAGAGTTGAATAAATTAGCTCAGAATAATATTTTGATTATTTTGGAAAATGCTCAAAATTCTGAATCCAATGAGGATATCGAATGGGAGTTGGTTTACGCTGCTTTGTCTACATTCAATACCATATCATCAATTTTAAAAGAAAAGATATTTGTCGTCAAGTATCAGAAAATTTGGGAAAATATTATCAACACATTATTGTACCCTCATTCTTGGATTCGATTAATCTCATGTAGGTTGATAACCTTGTTATTATCCAACTTGGATAATCTAAAATTTGAATTATCTGAGGAAAAGTTACAATTGATTTCAACAAAGTTGGTACATCAGTTGAGAGCACCATCAATTTCACAAGATTTAGCTAATCAAATCATAAAAAATTTAATTTTAATATCAATGAAATGGGAAACTGAACAAACCGAATGGTTGGAAGAAGATAAAGACATGTTATCAAACGATTACTTGATAAGTAAAATATGCGGTATCATAAAACAAGAAAATTTACAATCGATTGAATCGAAAAGAGCATGTATTAAATTATCGGCAATGTTCATCCAGTTCACGAAAGATGACAGGTTGCTAACGGTTTCAGAAATGATCATATCCGCGTTATATAATTTCACCGATCCAGATTATTCGAAATCAGTCGAGGATGAAGAATTGATTAAATTGAGTTGTGAAGCATTAGATTTGATTAAAACGAAAATTGGTACAACTGATTATACATCGATATACTCAAAGATTAAAATTCAAGTGAACAATAGAAGATTCGAAAGAAGGGCTAAGAAAGCTCAATTAGCGTTGAACCAGCCAGATGTAGCAGCAAAAAGAAAGTTTAAAAAGCATGAAAGATTTAGAGAGAAGAGAAGACACGAGAAGGACGATAACGGGTATTATAAACCAAAGAAAAAGAGAGTTTTATAGACAATGTATGCTATTTGAATTAGTTTTTAAATTTTTGTTACGTCGTGGTTTACAAGATTATCTTGTTTAACGTTCTACTTTTTACATCCTTTCTATCTATACTTTCCTGATATCTATCATCATAGACTTTGCAATAAGATTATTCATTTTTAGTTAAAGAACCAAGGTTCATTACCTGGAAGTTCTGATTTCTTCAGGTTCATTCTTCCACCGTTCTTTTCCAGCTGAGAAAGTATTAAATATGAACTTGTTGGATAAACCAGAGTATAATTTGTGAATTCACTTGCTATTGCACCAGAATTGGCGATGATAGTTTGTATTTCCTTTAACAGCTGTTTTTCCAATGTTTTGCTTATTTCCTACTAATTAATTAACCAATACTAATGGAGTTGGGAGGCCTGCCAAAAAGAATCAAAATATATTCATAATGGTGCAATATCCGAGATTGCTAAGTTTACAGATTTTGATCTGAAGATATAAAATGTGGTTACTGAAAAGCCTAATAAGTTTTACATATTTTATTGGAATTCATAAAAAGAAGATGAATAGGATATAGTTTAATCAAAACATATCATTTTTCATTTCTAAAATTTATTCATTTTATATTCATACAAAATATCGGCGAAAATTTATGATCTACTCGGGTGATTAAATGACCCTCTTTCAATCTCTATAATATCGATTATTCTAAGCTTAAGCTACGAGTCGGCGATTGTGTTCTGCTTAATGCTATGGTTGCAACTTATTCCTGGCTCTTCTCTCGTCTTCACTACTACTTTTCAACAACACTTTGCAGTCAACATTTCTTCTGCAGAATATCTTCTAAGATTCAGTTTTTGAAATATAGACTGTTTGATAATCATATCTAATTGTGTTTTAATCGACTCGTACTAATTGTTAATCAATGTATTTGCCCTGTTGAAAATTCAAGTTTAGTATGGTTCTCACCTATTAAAAAACGATTGTTTGCGCATGCAATACAACAATATAAACCGAAAGATACAACCTTGCTACAATTAATTTACAATGATTTGGTGGATAGAAAGCTTGTTTTAAAAATTGAATTATCCGACTGTAATGTTTCCATTATAATATCGACATAGCAATAGTACCAACCTGTATATTAAAATTTTGATACATCTAGGGACGTAGTCTCGGTCCAAAATTTTTCTTCTAAAACCAAGCTTGGTGTATTCTCAATGAACAATTACTTTTTTTATGGCATTGTTGGTGTGAATGCGGCCACATTTTTTGGTCATCAATTTTTTAGTTGGGCATGATACTGCACGATACTGGTATCAACTAAAAATTTATGATGGAAAAATCGTAGCCGTGGTCTCGGTCCAAAATTTTTTTTCAGAACTGAACTTGGTCTATGACTTTGTATCTTTAGCAAACGTTTTAATATCTGATATATGTTTAAAATGTAGAGGAACGGCAAGTGTTTTGATCTCAACAATTTTCAAAAAGCTACAAAATGGAACTGGCTTAGAAAATTTCATGTTTACATGCTTGAAACTAGTAAAAAATGTATGCTATTTTCATGTATTTAGCTCTTCTTCAACTTTTGTTACTCCTTCGTTTTGGATTACATTCTCGTCAGGTTCACCTTCTTGTTTAACTTTCTGCCTTTTCACATCCTTTTTATCTTCACCTTCTTCATTGCCATGCTTTTTTAAATTATATTCAGCCATCTCTTTCTGGTATCTGATTCTATCATCTTCGTATAGTTTAAAATATGGTTTTTTATCATCTTCAGTTAAAGTTTTCCAGGTTTCTGTCATACTTTTTGATATATCACCCGGTTGTAAATTTTGATTTGCTTCAGGATCGTTTTTTAATCTCTCCTTTTCCAGCTCACAAAATATTAGATATGCATTGGTTGGTCTTTTAGGTAAATCTGGATCTCTTGATTTATGAGATTTTGATAAATCAGAATTTAAATTTGTATTTTCACTTGTTATTGCACCGGACTTGGCTACATTAGTATCTTGTTTTGTATTTCTTTTAGCAGCTGCTTTTTTAGTGTTGTGTTTATTTTTAACTAATGAATCATCTAATACTAATGGAGTTGGGGGACCTGCCATTTCTTCAAAATTTATGATCCCTTCAGGTAATTGAATAGCCCTATCTTCCAATCTCTCTAATAATATCGAGTATTCTAATCTTAATCTACGAATAGACGATTGTGTTCTGCTTAATGCTATTGTTGCAACTTCATTACTTTCTTCAATCTCCACCACTCTTTTTCTCAATTCTTTACATTTTTGCTTAAAACGTTCCTCTATCAATGGTTAGTATCTATAGATAGATGTTGAATGGCTTTACTTACCTTCGCTTTCGGGTATGTTGTCTTTGGATTGAGTTTTCATTGGATGTTGAATTATGATGCTTTTTTCTGTTCTGAAAAAAATAAGATTCTGAAAGAGATGTGTATTGAGAGCTACTTAATAAATTGGACATTCTGATTTTTAAAGTGATTAATTTGTAATCGGAGTCAAACTTTCGATCCTTGTTGTCAACGAGATCATCCAACACCCTTGAGTAGTTTAGATGAAGATTAAATTCGTACGCTTTCGTGATTGATGAACAAGAGGCTGAAGGTGTTTATAAGCTGCGTATTAAATCTACTTTTTGAAATGTTTTTCAGTCTGATTTGTTCCCCATACATTGTTATTGATTTATAATCTTCCACTTGATGATTTGGATCCAAGTGGTACTGCTGGATCATCTCTATTTGCTTGTTCAATTCCATGTAATCACGGTAAACAATTTTCAACCGCTTCTTGTTGATACCAGTACCCTTTATGCATTTAAACAGCCTTGCGTGGTCTACTCTTATACTTTTTTAAACTCCTGCTGAGGTGCCACTTTCTGTTTCATCATTTTCATTGTGATTGATAACAATCGTAACCTGAAACAATGCTTGATCTTTATCTCCATTGGAGTTGACAGGTATCAGTGCTAGCGGAACCTCCTCGGACAAGTCTAGTTTTTTTCTAATCGGTGAAATTTTGGATCTAGTTTTTGTGTTCGTGTCAATTTAGTACCATTGACAGGCCCCAGATATAAAACTGAGTCTGAAATCCCAAGTTTTTCCACCACAATATTTCACAATACAATGACATCAGAAGAACCGATTGAAAACACTGTGTGTGTGTTCTGTGGATCATCATTTGGAAACAAAGAGGTTTATGCCGAAGAAGCAAAGAAGTTGGGTGAAACATTAGCAAAGAAGAAGTGGGGGTTGGTCTACGGAGGTGGATCCACTGGGTTAATGGGTGCTGTAGCTCGTGGATGTGCCACCAACGGAGGATTCGTTCATGGAATCATTCCAGAAGCTTTGATTTCAAGAGAGAGAATAGACGAGATCAACAACGACGATAAGTTTAATGAGAAATTAAAGGAATCAATCGATAATCATGATGGGTCGACCCCAATCCCAGACTCAAAAGAGTATGGAAAAACAACCTTGGTTAAAGATATGCACACTAGAAAGAAGTTGATGGGATCTACTTCCAATGCTTTCATTGCCTTGCCTGGTGGCTATGGTACTATTGAGGAATTGATGGAAGTGGTAACATGGCAACAATTGAACATCCACAACAAGCCAATTGTCTTGTTCAACATTGATGGATTTTATGACAACTTCTTAACATTCATCAAGGATTCCATAGCAAATGAATTTGTATCAAAGAAGAACGGTGAGATTTTAAAAGTTGCAAACAGTGTTGAAGAGGTCATACAAGCAATTGAAAATTATCAAGTACCAGAAGGCAGATTCAACTTGAACTGGGAATCAACATAGATCAATAAATCCCGTCTATAATTCTATAAATATATATATTCAATGTGGATTGTAATCGCCGGCTTCCTCTTCATCTTCAACATGGAATAAATCTGTGAATTCATCTTGTGGTATCTCAACTTCGGACAAGTATCCAGTGGATACATCATAAATCATACCCCAGACTTCGATGGACCCGTTTTTCAATGCCATACTTGCGCTCGGGTGTCTTTTCAACGCTAATACACTTGCGGCTATGTTTAATTCAGCCAATTTTTTAGCTTTCAACTTTGGCTCATGATTATATTCATTCAATAACTTTAAATTAGCTGCTCTAATATGTCTGATTGGATTCAACCATAAATCTAAAACACCACCAATTTTCTTTTTACTAAGTGAAGCCCAAACTCCACCACAATCTGTATGACCACACACGATAATCTTACGCACTTTTAAAACATCAATTGCAAATTGTATAACTCCCTGCGAACTGATATCGTTGGAATTGACGATATTGGCAATGTTTCTGTGTACAAAGATTTCACCTGGTAATGTAGCCAAACATTGATCACCAGCTCTAGAATCGGAACATCCAATCCACAAAGTATGTGGAGCCTGGCCCTTACCATTCAAATCGAAAATTTCATTCCCGTGGTTGTGTTTAATGGAGTCTATATAATACTTGTTGTTATTCAAATAGTCTTGCAACGTCGATTCTTTGGATAACGTGAATGGGAAATTGGTATGATTGGACGTGGATCTGACAGGCTGTTGTTGTTGAACCTTAGGTTCTAACTCTTCATCTTTATGGTTTAAATAATTTTCAATGTTCTCTCTACCCATATTTATGACTGAAGTATTGAATGATCTTGTTGATAAGATGGCCCTGGGTAGTTTTGATTTAAATTGAAGCACTATGGAAAAGGTGAATATATATAAATAATAAAATAAGTTTCAAAAGTTTCGAACCACAATTTTGTTGGGACTTTATAATACTGCAATGGATATATAAGGTGCTAGCCGACTGACGTTGTACCGTGTATTTATTATAACAGAAGGGAAAATTTATTTTTAGTGATACAAAGAGAGCGACTAACCGCTTACGACAGTGAAGTTGCAGAGAAATTAACGTTTATTTGTCTGTCGCTGGTTTGATAATAAATTTTGCAATCTAATTTTGTTGATAAACAATTTGATGAGTTTACAGTTTACTTATGCTGTCACTGATAAACTGTAAAATTAATCTCATCTCATCAGGTCACGTGTATAACATATTCTAGACTACTTGATTCGGTAATACACAGCAAAGATATGGTGGCCTTGAATGTTTTATTTTTTGCAACGCGTAGTGAAATTTGATTGCTTATCATGACTGCGAATACTGTTCCTCCCGTATCAGATGATGATGCGATGAAAGATGGAGATTATGAGAATGATAACGAGTTGAGAGATTTGATCAAGGAACATGGAGTAGAAGCTGATCAAGAACAATTAGAGTTCAACTCTTTATCAAAAGATTTGAAATTAAACAGGTTGAATAATTTGATTGAAAGGTCTCAAATTTATTCTAAAATCATAGCTGATAATATTCTACAATCTTCTTTGGAGAAACCTGTTGTTGAAGATGAAAAACCTAAAAGAAAGAAGAGAAAACAAAGTTCATCCAAACAAGATATATCATCCATGTTGTCGACTAATATATCAGATTCTACTAAATCCAAGAGACAACAGATTGAAAGTGCTCAAACAAGTAGAAGAACCAATCAACCGAAATTAGTAACTGGTGGAACGCTCAAAGACTATCAATTAGAAGGTTTAGAATGGCTAGTCACTCTATATCAAAATGGGTTGAATGGTATTCTAGCTGACGAAATGGGGTTGGGTAAAACTCTACAATGTATCTCATTTTTAAGCTTTTTATTAGAGAATCAAATCAAGGGGCCCTTTTTGGTGGTTGTTCCACTTTCGACCATTAGTAATTGGCAGAATGAAATTGAAAAATTCACACCGGGTATTAAAGTTTTAAAATATATTGGTGATAAACAACAAAGACTGAAGATTAAATTGGATACTCGAAAATTTGATATAATATTGACCTCGTATGAAATTTCAATTAGAGATTTTAAAAAATTCGAAGCCATAAGTTGGAAATATCTTATTGTTGATGAAGGTCATAGGTTGAAAAACACTCAAAGTTTGTTGATCAAGATTTTAAAGAAATTACGTTGTTCAAACAAATTGTTAATTACGGGGACTCCATTGCAAAACAATTTAAATGAATTATGGTCTTTGTTAAACTTTATCTTACCTGATATTTTCCATGATTTGGAATTATTCCAACAATGGTTTAATTTCGATGAAATCACCAATTTGCAAAATGAAATCGAAGATGAAGAAACTAGAAAAATGATTAAATTCAATATTCAAGAAACTTTGATCAAGAATCTACATACAATTTTGAAACCATTCATACTTAGACGTTTGAAAAAAGATGTCATAAAGGATTTACCACCTAAAAAGGAATATATAATACAAATTCCATTGACAAAGTTACAAAAAAAGATATACTTAGCTGCTATAAATGATAATCTTCGAGATTGTTTGATTGAGTCATATTTGAAAGAATTCATTGAATATAATCATAAGCAATTGTTCAAAAATTTTGATGTAGAAAACTACTTAAAAAATAAAGATAACTTAAAAGAAAGAAATAAAGATAAACATTATAAAGAAGCCGAATCTGAAGATGAATTTGAAATTGAAAATGAAGATGAAAAATCAGAAATTCCAAATTACGAAGATGCATTATTGCAATTATCAAAATATAAAAAAACAGACCAGCCAAAGTTTCTAATAAAATCATTATATAAAGAGATATATCAACATACTAGGAGATTAAAATTACAAGCGTTGAGAATGATTCAACTCAGAAATATTTGTAATTCACCTTATTTATACTACGAACCATTCCAATTAGATGATAATCACAATGATCAATTTTTCAAAATTCTTGTTAAAAATTCGTCAAAGTTTCAAATACTTAATCAATTATTACCGGAATTAACTAACCAAAAACATAAAGTATTAATTTTTTCACAATTTACAAGAATATTAGATTTATTACAAGATTGGTTAACAAGTTTGGATTATGATATTTGTAGATTGGATGGTTCGACATCACAAGCTGATAGAGAAGAACAAATTTTAAATTTCAATACAAAGCCAAAATTCAAAATATTTTTATTAAGTACAAGAGCAGGAGGATTAGGTATTAATTTAACAGGAGCAGATACTGTTATCCTATTTGATAATGACTGGAACCCACAAATGGATCTACAAGCAATAGATAGAGTTCATAGAATTGGTCAAACAAAACCAGTAAAAATTTTTAGATTTATTATCAAAAATTCAATCGAAGAAATTTTAATCAGTAAAAGTTCAAGTAAACGATTCCTTGAAAAATTGGTAATACAAATGGGGGAGTTTAAGTTCAATAAATTGAAAAGTATGATTGGGAATGCCGCAGATGAAGATTTGAACGTGAAAGATTTGATTGAATTAACAAGATATAACTTCAAGCATAAAGAAGAAAGAGACGACGAAGAGGAAGAAGAATTGTTGTTAAATGAAAAAGAACTAACCGAATTATTAGATAGATCGGATGATAATTATAGATCGATAGATGATTCTGATTTTCAAAGACTAACAATCTTTGAAACTGTAAATAACATGGATAAATAGATGTATATATATGTAAATTTTCACCTGATGACACGATTTTATAATTCAACTACAATCTTTATATGCAATTTTTGGTTATATAACATTATATAAACTTTTCAATTTTTTGTCTCCAATATATGGCATTCCAAACAGCACTGTAGCTCCAAGTTAGATCTTTTGCCCCTTGCATGAATCCTGTGTATTTATTAAACTGTTCCGCCATTCTTCCACCATCGGAGTGGAATTTTACAATCTGCAAAAAAGAATCTCCATAAATAAACAAATTCCTGATAATTTTGTTATATTCCGGTGAATTAAATTCATAGTTCAGTTTTGACTTATTTAACTGTACAAAATGTTTGTAAAATTCTTGACTTGATTCATCAATGACAATATCTTGCTTATTCGTGACCAATTTGTAGATCAATCTATATATAAATTCAGCTGCTGTCGAAGTACTTATAAACCATGGATTTCCCTCACTGGTACTGTATCCATCGTATATGTCCTCTGGGTACCTTCCCAACGCATTGCCTAATTCATACTGATGAATTTTATTAATTGGATATAATGAGCTGAATTGAGAATTCAACAAATTGAAAGTGTTTAAAACTAAATTGTCATTTATTCTAACATTCGGTATATCCAAGTCTGCATATATCACAGCTAGTATAGAAGCAATATCTAGTCCAGATCGTTGCTTCAAGTCTGGTATTTCGATAATATAGGGACGCGACGTAATAAAACCAAAATCAGATACGATTGCTTGCTTAAGTGAAATGTAAATTGAAGTCAAATGTTCAGTAAATTGAAGATCGTCATTGACATTTGAAAGTTGAATGCCCAATTCCATACTTTTCAATTGAACTATACTTGTGTAAAAATGAATTGCATTGACTTCCTCCCATAAATCAAATCCAGTTTGATTCCAGTAGATCGTATTATAAATTAAGTCCGGCTTAATGATATTCTCGTAGATGAAAGTGTGGTTTAAATCATTTCCAAGGTCAAGATTTGTTTGATTCAAGTACGAGAGATAATTCATGATTGTTATCGATCTTAACCCTGGACCATCTCGCTGTGGCCTTCCCCAGCTCTCGTCAAACGTAGTCATATCGAGATTAAATTTAGGCTCTCCCAAACCCAGCAAATCATTGAATGTACCTGATTTATTAGGCACTCGCTGTAGATAATAGTTGTTCCATATATAATTTTCGATTATATTTCTGATCTCTGGATTTTTTTGTTGGTCAAGTGACGATATCAAAGTTTGAATAGTTATGGCACTGTCTCTCACCCATTGGTAGTAATAATTTGGTTTCTGTCTCGAAGGTGATGCCATCACCACTCCCAATGGAATAGTAGAACCATCCCCTATGTTGTTTAATATCTGATGCATACATAGTTGTTTTTGGTTGATTAACCAATCTTTGAAAGAAAGATCAAGGACATGTTGAAAGCATAAGACTCCGGATAACAATAAAAGTGCTACTCTCATAGGATGGATAGAGAATCAGCAAGTTTGGATGATAACAATTTACGATATCTTGCGCGTGACTTTTGATTTTGTGACATCTACCATTTGCAACAATAACCAGCCAAACTAAACAACAAAGACAATCAGAAAACTGACATTTATTGCAGTGTCCAATGTTGAGTAAAACATTCTGGCAGCGTCTCTCGTTGTCTTTGGACACAGCTAATGAATAATTCACAATTTAGCATTTAGCAAATTATACCATTAACCGTAAAAATTGAAACCGTGTTTGGGCGCTTAATGAAAACTTCGGTCCCATAGGTTCCAACCTTGACATGGTTGCTAGGGCGACCTTGATTTCTTGTAAACCAATATACTTAAAAGACAGCACCATGGAATAGCTTTAAGTGCGAGCTAATGTTGCAAGTTGTTTCATATCAAAAAACAAGAAGGCAGCCACTTTCCTTGCTCTTGACCTACTTGTAACACCAGCCTGAGTGTTTTCTTTTATTTTATACACCTGTGTACCTATTTAATCCTATACAGACAATTTTTGCAACCCTAAAGTTTTTATTTGGAAAGTGATATTTAGTAGACATGATCATACTTAGGTTCTATATGCCTATTGTATTGGATAATCATACTTCATTTTTATATGATCATGCATGAAATATAATCATACATAACTTATATATATGAAGTGTTTGCTTCAAATTTGATATAAATTTTTAAATAACACTCTTAGTAGGTCGATTTTTGTAAATGAGATTTGAATGTACTTTTTTGCGGCAATGTTAAAATTATTGTGATCTTGAAATGGATACCTTGAAACTAATAAGTCAGAATGATGTAAATGTAATCAACAAATTTATTAAATATGATCTTTGAATGTACCCTAGGATGTGCGTCGTGAATTTTTTAAAATCTTTGATTTCAATTCCAACCATTTGTTGTAAGCTCCGTAAGCGTATGACTATAGTTGAAACAAATCACTGCTTTTTCTTGTGAAATGGATGTTGTTGGTTTTGAACAAAATCAAATT
Source organism: Insectozyma parachauliodis (assembly GCA_030565145.1). Lineage (NCBI taxonomy): Eukaryota > Fungi > Ascomycota > Pichiomycetes > Serinales > Debaryomycetaceae > Insectozyma > Insectozyma parachauliodis. Next base: position 171,770 of record JAJMBB010000020.1, on the reverse strand, counting down.
GACACGGATTCATCATCTTAACAGTCGATTTTTCATGAGCAATTCAAATCAAGAATGTGTTTCAATTTCAAGGCATGTTGATATAAAAACCAATCAGTGTAACTTTACAATGAAAACTGTTGATTTTAAGATTTATCTGTGTACAAATCACTTAAAGTGAAAAAAATTCAAACGTAATAAATATATGATATAAAATATTTTGCAAGGTGCGTTTATGGTTTCACAAACACTTCTCTTCTTTTACATCAACTGAATACACCGCTGCTACAGAACCATAGTTTGGTAATAAATGCAAGCACTTATATCACAAACATAAGATTTAATGAAAAATACTATCAAGTTGTCAGTATTAACATTAGAATGCAATATTTACTTAGACGCCGAGTTTTTAACACAGTTTACCCAAAGAAAAATTGTTTAAAATAATTAAGAAACCTTTGTGATCGAACAACTATGCTTTTGAATAATTTATTCACAGAACCAGCAACAGGTAATTCACCATTATAATCATGTACCAATAATGCTGATGGATGATGCTTCAAAGCGCTTGTTGTCTATACAGAATAAGTAGGTGTATAAATTGTATAGAGTATAAGTCGAGTTGAAAAACTCAGGCTGGTGCTACATGTAGGTTAAAGCAAGAAGGGTGGCTGTCTTCTTAGTCTTGGACCTAAATCAACTTGTAACATCAGCTCGCGATTAAAGCTATTCCTCGGTGCTGTTTTTGCCGGTCATTTAATTAACCAGGAATTAACGTCGTTTTAACGACCGTTAAGTCTGATAGGGCACCGCTGTTACTGAAGAAAGTGAAACAACAGTGCTGGCTACATACGACTTTGGATAAATAAGACGACAAAGGAAACAAAGTGAGGCGAAGCTAAGCCCGTGCTGTCGACTCGGCTTAGCTACAATTGCAAAGATTTGAAAAGAGATTCTTGATCTGAATAGAGAGTAACAATATTATAAATCAATGAATACTTTTTCAGTGTTGATGAAACACTTTTTTTTTACTTTAATGTTCTTTTTATTATTGCAATCACAACGCACTAGATCAGTAATTTGGTGCATCAATATATTTTAATCTATATGATATTTCTAGTTTCAGTCTGCGTTGAACTAACATTTGAATTCATACACATTTGCAGTAGTCGTTAATCAAGTAAGCAGTGTCAATCAATATACGCTCCAAAACAAAAAACAGCAGATTATTCTCTCAAATAAACCGATGCTTTACATCAAATTAGAAATCAATTAAGTAATAAATTTATATTTTCTTCTATTTATTCAAATTAATTTGTAAAACTCACGATTGATTTTGCGACATTTCTTCTCATACCCAAGCTACGAATGGATTTTCTTGAACGGAAAATTGGCCTTTCTCCACCATCTTGAAGTTTTCTATTTAATCTCTTCAACCACCAGCTTGAAAAAAGCAACGCAGCAATGAGTATAAAAATTAAAACACCAACAATTCCAAAAAACCATGCTAAATTATCTCCATCCTTACCTGGTACTTTAACGTTCATCCCAAACAAACCGGTTACCAAATGTAACGGAACCAACATTGTACCAATAACAGTAACTTTTGAAAACATTTTTGTAATTTTATTGTTCGAATTGAAAGATTCCACTTGTATCTGAGCTAAATAATTTGAATGTGATCTACCAAAAATCTTTTCATAAGCTAATAAATTTTGAAACATCGTGATTATATGATCTTGAATATCACCAAGATATAATGCGATGTTGGCCCTTGGCCTTGCTGCATTGTAATTTTGCTGTTGCCAGTTTTGAAGACGTGAATGTGATTGAACATTAACCGAGGAATTCTCTGGAGAACTACGCTGTTGCGGTTGATGTTGGGACGATAAGGTTTGAGACTCAAACCCGGCAACCGCTTCATCTTGACATCTCTTCGCAAACATTTTAATAACATCAGCCTTTCCTGATAACAATCTCATCAATGTCATAACTTTTCTTCTTGATTCACCGATTCGTTGTAACGTGTTACTAAAATCAGTATCTCTCGCAACAAAAACATCGTCTTCAATAGCATCTGCCTCGTATTCAATCCCATGGATAATAGGAGCAAACCCGTCAGTAATATCATCAACTAACGCGTAACATAACCAATCGGCAGTGACTTCAACATAATCACGTAATTGACGTACCCTTCTTCTAACATTAGCTGGATGACTTATCGGTGAAAAATGAAATGATAAAATTCCATCTGTAAAAACGACAATGTAAACATGAATTGGCTCTAAATAATCTTCACTTTCTTTGTCAGGTTCAAATGTATGAAAACAAACAAAATAATAACTGCGAAACAATTCAACTTTTTCTCTAGTCTCTTGCATTTTGATATCTTCTGCTGTTAAAGGATGAATACCAAATGCTTTAGCTAGCATTTTCATCTCAGAATCAGTTGGACATGTACAATCTAACCACCAAGTCAGTTCTCCATTCTTAAACAATTCTTTTATTGATTGGTTTGGTTGAACTAATGATTGAATATCCGGTGCATGGATTGTTTCTTCATTATCGAAATGGAAAAATGAAAATCTATCAGGTAATGTACCGCTGTTGCCATCAGAAATTTCTGCTTCACCAAACTTAACTTGTTCAGATTGTAGAGGAGACTGATCATTATAAATTGGTTTCATTTCGATGTCATCAGATAAAGAAGTAGTCTCATGCACATAGTTTTCCGAAGCACCTTCTTTCTTAAAATATTTATCTATTTTTTTAGGTGTATACTTCATTGCAGCAGTTGATGATTTCATAAATGTAGATGACGAAAACGGTTGAGCTGAAATCCCTTGCTCTTTTGTTTTATTCTTGAATAAATATCCTTGTTGCATTTCAGTTTCTTCCTTTTCTTCTTTGATAAATTCATCAATTTCATCAAAATCAATACCGTTAATGATAACATGTTCTCTCAACATTGGAAAACACACATCTTCTTCCTTTTCTTGAGAAGACCTAGATGCATGGGAATTAACTTCACTGTTTATAGATGACCTAGATGGTCTTCTCTCTTGGGCCCCTTGAGGTTGTTGCAATTGCTGTTGTGGGTGAGATGTTGGAGATAAGAAATTAGATGACTGACTATCGTTTGATTTGATTTTTGATAAATCATCCAATGTATTTTTACTTCTTTTGTTGAAAGTGGAAGTTGGAAAACTAGTAGTATTGTTATCTTCATCATGATTCAAAGGTTTTTTCTTGCGTGAACTAGTAGAAATCTTATTTTGTTGTTGTTCCTGTAAATTTTGTTGATCTGAAAGTCTCTCATCATTAATTTGTGATCTTCTTTGAATATTCTTTTCTGAGGTATCAGAATGCTTGTAATTTGCTTGACTAATCAATGGTGTTGATACTTGTTTCGGATCGTATTCATCGTCAGAAATAGCACAAGTGTTATGTTTCTGGCTGCTATGGTCATCTAAAACATCATCTGTTTTGAACCTTGAATGATGAGAAAGGTTGATTGATTCAATATCAGACATTTTGCTAAATAGATGCTTAAAACTTGAATTGAGCTTGTTATTAAATGTAGGGAGTATAAATTGATATACATAGTTTGGATAAAAAACTGACTAGATAATGATAATCTAAGTCTGTTGTTGCTAAAATGTGTATAATCTAACTTCTGTTTAAAACGTATGAAGAATAGAATTTAGTTGAGCTTGAAGTATACCAATGCAATACCATGAATTGAAATGAAGTATATAGTAAAATATATCTAAGGAAGGAAACTCACTTTCGAAAAGTAGCAGTGAATGAATGAAAAATGAAAGAATTCATAGTTAATTTATAAAGCGATAATTTTTATTTGATGGGAACGGAAGTTGCACAGCATACAAACCAATGAACAACGCGGTGTGTTATCAACTACTCATCTCATCAGTAGTAAATAAGAATAGCAAAAAGTTGATACAAAGGTTCTAAATTTAGTTTTTCACTCATAAAATCGTGCAATCTCGCATTATGCAACAGTAGTATAAATATACTAACAAAATTTAGTACTATAAAGGTTAATATGAAAAAAAAAATGTTGTATACTACACTCTTAAATCCCTCATTTAGAGAACCACTTATCCATACGTGCCTTATTAAGATGATGACTCATTTACGAATGCACCTGTAAGCCTTGTCAACAATTATACGCTTGAGCTTTCGTATCTGCAATACGAGTCAAATTATATCATTTGAAATTTGAAATGAACTTTCATACAGCAAATAGCTACAATCAAAAAGTAACAATTGTTGATTCAGTCTCACGATTTTGTATTTGCTATCCAAAAACAAATTTTTCTAGCAGAGACTTTCCTCTTTTTTTGTTCAAAAATCATCTCGAGTAGCTGAGTCTGATTTGAGATTCTTTATTTATTTTGTTTGATCTGATTAAGATATGTAGGTGATTTATTAAGCGATATCGGTATTATTGTTCTTACAAGATATCTTTCTTTTTGAACATTGAGGGCCATAACGTAACCTATTTATACTTCTCTTGAAAAATTAGGCTCAAATGTATTTTTATCTAAATCTAACATAAATGGAGCCAAGCTTTTTTAGTGCCTCGAGTTGCATCATACGTTTCAATCTATATTTGATTTACTTTTTAAATTTTGAAAATTCCATTAGAATAGTTACAATCAAACTTAATCGGCCCCGATAAATCTCAAATAATAATGATCTTTGTTAAGCAAAGCAGTAATTACTATAAACCTATGTTTCAATTTTGCAGTTTGAGTTACTTATATTACACCATCAGTATACTTAACATCAAATAAATTTTTCGAAACGCAATAGAATATCACAAACAGTATTACTTCTCTTTACAATACACTGCACATACGGAACCATATTTCAGCATTGGATAAATTACTTAGATATTAAAGCTAGAAACATAGTAAATGTTACAACGTCAGTATGAACATCGAAACTCAAAAATGAATTAGACGCCAAGTTATTGTCAGCGGCTACCGATAGTATAATCGTCCAAATATTAACAAGTTCTTGAGAATTGAAAAATTATGCTTTTGATTGATTGAATTCATAAAATTAAACAATAGATGACTCGCTATTATGGTTATGTACGAATAACACTGTTGAACAATGTTCCAAAAGTCAAAACGCTTTTTATCTTTACAGATTAAATAAAGATTATAATTGTATACAGTATACGATGAGTTGAAAAACTCAGGCTGATGCTACATGTAGGTTAAAGAAAGAAGGGTGGCTGTCTTCTTGGTCTTAGACCTAAATCAACTTGTAACATCAGCCCGCAAACAAGGCTATTCTTCGTTGCTGTCTTTGCTGGTTAATTGGTTTACCAGAAATTAATGTCGTTTTAGCGACCGATAAGTCTGTTAGGGCTCCACTGATGCTGAAACTAGTATTGAAATGCAGCTGTACTTTGATGCCAGTTATCGTATGACTTTGGGTCGATAAAACGACAAAAGAGACAAGGAGAGGCGAAGCTTTGTCCGCGCTGTCAATCCGGCTTAAATAAAACAGCAATGTTTTATGAGGCTATTTTCAATGTCAATGATAGAGGGAGTCAAGGATATGTTAGCAAATAGTCCTATGACTCGAATAAAACGTCCTTCTATTAAAATGAAAAGCAATTTTCATATTAGTGTGCTTTCGTATTATTTCAATTTCGACGCAATAATATTCTAGTGAATATGTATCAAGCTTTTATAATTTTTTTAAATAGTTACTTAAATTGCCTTAAAATAAAATGTTCCATTTTCTTAACATGGACATCTACAGAAGTTGATGATCGAATAATCAAAAACTTTATGTTTGCTTCATGAGGAAAGAGTCAAATTATACTGAGTAAGCAAATACTTATTATATTACAAATTGGTAAAACCTTCATCTATTTATTTTTTCTTATACTTAGTCAAATTTATTTGGAAAGCTGATTATTGATTTCGCTGTATTTCTTCTCATACCCAAGCTACGAATAGATCTTCTTGAATTGAAAATTGGCCTTGCTGCACCATCTTTGATTTGTCTATTTAATCGGTTCAACCACCAATTTGCAAAAAACAATGCAATCATGATAACAACAATTAAAACACCAACAATTCCAAAAAACCATGCAAGGTTGTCTCCGCCTTGACCTGGTATTCTAACATTCATTCCGAACAAACCAGTCACTAAATTCAAAGGAACCAACATAGTACCGATGATGGTAACTTTCGAAAACATCTCTGAAATTTTATTGTTCGAATTGAAGGACTCCACCTGTAACTGAGCTAAGTAATTTGAATGTGATCTACTAAAAATCTTTTCATAAGCCAACAAATTCTGAAACATAGTAATAATATGATCTTGAATATCACCAAGATATAATGCAATGTCGGCCCTTGGCCTTGCTGCATTGTAATTTTGTTGTTGCCAATTCTGAGGCGGTGGTTGTGATTGAAAATTTACTGAAGAATTCTCTGGAGAAAGATGTTGCTGTGGTTGATGTTGCGATGAGGAAGGTTGTGATTCAAATCCGGCAGCTGCTTCATCTTGACATCTTTTAGCAAACATTTTGATAACATCAGCCTTTCCCGATAATAATCTCATCAATGTCATGACTTTTCTTCTTGACTCACCAATTCGTTGTAACATGTTACTAAAATCAGTATCTCTCGCGACAAAAACATCGTCCTCGATAGCATCTGCCTCGTATTCAATCCCATGAATAATAGGAGCAAATCCATCAGTAATATCATCTATCAATGCATAACACAACCAATCAGCGGTGACATCAACATAGTCACGTAATTGACGTACCCTTCTCCTAACATTAGCTGGATGACTTATAGGTGAAAAATGAAATGTTAAAATTCCATCTCTGAAAACGACAATATAAACATTGATTGGTTCTAAATAATCTTCACTTTCCTTGTCCGGTTCAAACGTATGGAAACAAACGAAATAATAACTGCGAAACAATTCAACTTTTTCTCTAGTTTCTTGCATTCTGATATCTTCTGCTGTTAAAGGATGAATACCAAATGCTTTAGCTAACATCTTCATTTCCGAATCAGTTGGACATGTGCAATCTAACCACCAAGTCAGTTCTCCATTCTTAAACAATTCTCTTATTGATTGGTTTGGTTGAACCAATGACTGAAAGTCTGGGGAATGAATTGTTTCTTCATTTTCAGAATGGAAAAATGAAAATCTGTCAGGTAATGTACCATTGGTACCATCAGAAATTCTTGCTCCACCAAATTTGACTTGTTCCGATTGTTGAGGAGACTGAATATCATGAATTGTTTTCATTTCAACATCATCTGATGAAGAGGTAGTATCATGCACATAGTTTTCCGAAACACGCTCTTTTGTAAAATTTTTGAGTATGTTTTTAGGTGTATACTTCATTGCAGCACTTGATGATTTTATAGATGTGGATGACGAAAACGGTTGAAATGGAATCCCTTGTTCATTTGTTTTATTTTTAGCTAAGAATTCCTGTTGCATTTCAGTTTCTTCCTTTTCCTCTCTGATAAACTCGTCAATTTCATCGAAATCAATACCGTTAATTCTAACATGTTCTCTCAACATTGGGAAACACACATCTTCTTCCGTTTCTTGAGAAGACCTAGATGCATGAGAATCGGCCTCGCTATCAATAGATGACCTAGATGGTCTTCTCTCTTGCGCTCCTTGAGGTTGTTGCGATTGCTGTTGTGGGTGAGATATTGGAGATAAGAAATTAGATGACTGACTATCATTTGATTTGATTTTTGATAAATCATCCAATGTATTTTTTCTTCTTCTGTTAAGAATGGGGATTGGAAAACTTGTAGTATTATTATCTTCATCATAATTCAAATTGAAATCCTTTTTGAGAGAACTCATGTAAATCTTATTTTGTTGTTGTTTCTGCAAATTCTGTTGAGCTAAAAACTTCTCATTATTAATGCTTGATCTTCTTCTTGAATTCTTTTTCTTCAATTTATCAAAATTCTTGTCACTTGATTGATTAATCAATGGTGGCTGTTGTTGTTGCTTTCTCGTGGTCAGTTTCGGATCGTACTCATCGTCAGAAATAGCACATGTGTTATGTTTCTGATTTCTATGGTCATCTAAAACATCATCTGTTGTTAACCCTGAATGATGGGAAGGGTTGGTTGATTCGATATCTGACATTATCTAAATTTAAAATTTGAATTGAGCTTGTTATTTAATATGAGGAGTACAAAATAATAAACATAGCTTGGATAAAGAACAAATTAGAAGAAAGTTGATGATCTAAGTTTGTTGTTGCTAAAGTGTGTATCTAGTTTAACTTCTGTTTAAAGTGTATGATGAGTAAAATTTAGTTGAGCTTGAAGTATACCAATGTAATACCATGAATTAAAATGAAGTATATAGTAGGATATATTTACGGAAGGAAACTCACTAAATAGTAGTGATTGTATGAATAATTGCAATGATTGAAAATGATATATAAAGTAATTAATTTTATTCGATGGATATAGAGAACATGCGCAGCGTCGTGCATGAGAAAACAAAAAAAAATTTCGAATAAAGCCATCTACTCATCATATGAGGCGTACATTATAATATCGAGCCAGAATAGTTAAAAGTTTATATAGCATATCTAAATTTAATCTTGAATTGTAACTAAGAAGAAAAAATTTTCGATTGAAATCTATGTTACCAAATATTTAAGGTGTAGTTAAGTGCATTCTTGCATCGTGAAACAGATATAATATCGAAATTATATATGTATATGTTATATTTAAAAATCCCTCAGATGGTAATTTAATCTCTCAGATGGTAATTTAACGTTACTTAGTAAAATGTGCCGTACTAGGTTGATAGCTCATATACGATGCGCTTAAAAGCCTTTATACTACTTATACGCTCAAGCTTTCGTATTAGTCATACGAGTCAAGCTCTATCAATTGAAATTTGAAAGAAACCTCATACACCAAGTTGTTACAATATAGTACAATTGTTTCTTGCTTCCTCTGTGATTCTGGTTTTACAATCCAAAAACGACTTTTTCACCAGAAACTTTGTTTTCTTTTAATAGTGAATAAGCTTCGTTGACTGAATTCAATCCATCTTTCAAAATTCTCAAATTTGCATGCTTGATTTGATTAATGTATTTGGGTAAATCTTCAAACCACCATGGTGAATAATCTTGTACTAACCCGTCCGGTTGGGTAAATACTGCTCCTCCAAAATATTTTTCTTTTTGAACAACATTGTAAGCCATAACATCGCCAATAAAAACTTTCCTTGAAGAATCAACTTTGATTGTACTTTCATCTAAACCTAACAAAGAACTAAGCCAAACTTCCTCAGTACCTTGGGTTGCATCATACGTTGGTTGGAATGTAGTCTTTGCATCAGATACGGTATCTAATGCAAATTTTATTTTATTTCCACCCACCTGTTTGATTTTAGAAACTACATCAGTATCGTTATAATCGAAAACGTAATCAGCTCTTAATGACTCTAAAAACTTATGGTTTTTTGTTGATGCAGTGGTGATAACTTTTAATCCATACATTAATTTTGCAATTTGGATAGCTAAAACACCAGTGGCTGTAGCTCCACCCCAAATTAATATTGAATCGCCTTTTCTATAATTTTTTGCAATATTGAAATAGTGTGAATATGTAATTCCAATAGTTGCTAAACCTAAGGTTACAGATGCAGCACCAGCGAAAGTATCAATGGTTGATGATTGAGCTTTTTCAAAATCATCTTTCAATTCATGATCATATTTAATTGTTAATAATGGATTTGCAACTGTATATTCAGCAAATGCACCATTTTTCGGAGTTATATTACCAATAACCATGGCACTGACAAAATCGCCTTTTCTCAAGTTTTCAACCTTAGAACCTACTTTTTCAACAATACCGGCAACATCGCTGCCTTGGATGTCACCTGGCTGACCCATTTTTGGTAAAACTACGTGTTTCCAATCAGTTGGATTGACTGCGAATGCTTTAGATTTGATTAAGATCTCATCATCATTAATAGTTGGAACTTCAATATCGTCTTTGACTTGAGAGAATTCATTTTTGTTTGAAGATATAACAGCAGCTTTCATTTTGCAAGTATAGTGTTACAACAAGGACATTAGGATTTGACAGCAATTGATGCGTATTTATATTCCAGATTGATTATTAATATACTCCGATTTTGTGACACTAATGTCGAAGGCCATCACACAACTGTTCAGCGATTTTTCAAAAAGAAGACTAGACATGAATGCTCGAGATTAAAACTCAGGTTTAGAATCTTAGAGATTATTTTCTACCATACGTTCCATTGTGTTGACCGAAATCTGTGGCGATTCAGTTTGTACATTTTTTGGACTATTCTACATTTCTTCAAAGAAAATATGAAATGAATTTTTGGAACCTTCATAGAATTAGCTACATAATAGGATCTACATAAATTGCACTGGAAGTGAGATATAATTAGCTAAGATGTGCTGCAACACATAAAGCAATTATGTTCTATTATAATTTGATTTTGCAATCGTACACATCCAACACATGTACAATTTTTGGTTAAATATGAAATCTTGAGCTTGAGGTAAGAAGATATTGTAATACTAATCGGAATATTATTAATCTACTTACAATCCAAAGACGATTTTTTCACCGGAGACTTTATTTTCTTCAATTAATTTAAAGGCTTCATTGACCGAGTTCAAACCTTGTTCCAACACTCTCAAATTTGGATGTTGGATTTGGTTTATGTACTTTGGCAAAACGTCAAACCACCATTTTGAGTAAGCTTTGACTAAACCATTGGGTTGTTTAAAGATATACCCACCGTAATTTTTCTCTTTTTCGACAACATGATATACCATGGCGTCCCCGATGTTTGCCTTCCTATTTGTTTTTGTCTTGATTGATTCCTTACTCAACCCAGCCAAATTTCTGATCCAAACTTCTTCCGCTCCCTCGGTCGAATCGTGTACTGGTTGGAATGTTTTTTGTGGGTCAGAAATGGTATCCAAAGCAAACTTGATTTTTTTGTTACCAACCTGCTTGATTTTTGTGACAACATCAGCATCGTTGTAATCAAAAATGTAATCTGCTCCTAAAGATTCCAAATACTGATGATTTTTTTTGGACGCAGTAGTGATTACATTTAATCCATAAATCAATTTTGCAACTTGAATTGCTAATATACCGGTAGCTGTAGCACCACCCCAGATTAAAATTGAATCTCCTTGTTGATAATTGTTTGGCAAATCAAAGTAATAAGCATATGTAACTCCAATAGTAGCTAATCCCAAGCTCACAGACGCAGCGCCCGCAAAAGTGTTTATAGTTGACGATGTTGTCTGATCAAAAGAATCGATTAATCCTTGATCATACTTGATTGTAAGTAAAGGATTAGCAACAACATACTCAGCAAAAGCTCCATTGGTAGGAGAAACATTTCCGAGTACCATCGCACTAACCCTGTCACCTTTCTTGAACCCTTTCACATTTGAACCAACTTGCTCAATGATACCGGAAACATCGCTACCTAAAATATCGTTGGGCTTACCCATGTTTGAAATAATAACGTGTTTTCTGTCGGTTGGATTAACTGCAAATGCCTTGGACTTAATTAATATCTCAAAATCATTATAAGTAGGAACAGGTACGTTTTCAATAACTTGAGAATATTCGTTGGTGGAAATTACTGCAGCTTTCATTTTGTTTATTTGTTTAATTAATTGTTTGAATAATATGACTTAGAATACAATTCGACCATATTTATATGTCGTAGTAATTATCAATTGAAATCTTGATTTAAACTAATTAGTTATCATAGTTCCGTCGAGCGCAAGCTGTTAACACCGACACAGAAGATATAGAGGGAAGCGAATTATTTACGAGCGTGCTGACTAAACTTTTTTTTGTACACTTCCGCATATTGTTTGTCAGCTTCCAGAAACTACGGAAAATTCACCTGTACCGCCGTGTCAATAAGTAACTAAGGGGTGGTTGTCGTTTACCACAAGTCCGTCTTGTAGCAGTGGTTATGATTACAAATGTTTTCCACTTGTATGTCACTAGTATGGTAAAATTGAAAAACCAGCTCCGCTAATCTCAAACATCCATCGTTTCGTTTTCTTGATTAATAATTAGTAAAATAAAATACACTCCTCTAAACACTGCATTTCACAATTTGCAATCATCGAAATCTACATCTATCAATCCTCCAAGATTGTATTAAGAATTTCAAATCATCACGTGACTTTTAAGAAATTACCAATTTACGAGTGGTTTACAGAAACTCCTTTTGTTCGAGTACTAGTAATTTTATCATAATAAAGCACTAGTATGTGTATTGCAACGCTGCAAAAATTATCCAATCTATTGTGATAAGTATTAATTTAAATCATTTCTTATCAGTTTGCGAATGCTTGTTAAACATACTCTTTATTTGAATGTAACACAATTAAGTGTTGAATCTTTTCATGACGTGGAGATTTAATCTTTAGCCTTTAAAATTGAGTGATTAAAATTTTGTGCTAATGCAATTTATAATTACGATTTTAGGATTAGATTAGCTCTACTTATCAAACCGAAGGTTCTGTTTGCTGAAAAGAAAAACTACACATTTAAAACATCACAATACTTGATAATACCATTAATCGAATTTGAAATGAGATCAGGCCTTATTAAAATACTAGTAGCCGAATTGCAAGATTCGTTGGTCAACTTCTCTTTACATTTAGTCACTCTACTCACACATCTCTCTTCGAATGTACGACTCACACTATCAGAGAAAAAAACTCAAAATTCAACTCTGTTCATATTTTGCATTACATCCCACCTATGACTCCACCTACGTTCAACACCATATAGCACATTTAGATTGTAATGATACGAAACTTGACGAAAATACGATGCAAACAAGCCGTGCTACGAAACACTTTCTCAATTCAAATATGCACCCTATCATCATCAATATTAATAAAACTGTCAGATAAAGACATCGATTCAGAGACTTATTTTAATAAGAACGAACTGCTCAAAACTCACGTTGAATCTTCTTTGAAGAATAATGACGGTGAGTTGTCAATTTTCAAAGAGGTTTCTCAAGAGTTGACTAATTATGAACTTAATGACGAAAAAATTGTACATACTATAAAAAACCTCATGAAAGATTGTGTTACGTTTAATAATTTTAATCATGAATTAGAGTCACCTTATTTTTTAACCAAAAACAACTACGAGTTTGAAATACCATTCTACGATTTCATTAACCAACGAATACCCATTATTGAAAAATTATTACATTCGACGCAAGACTCGATTGAATTACTACCTTACAAAATCTGGATCTATTACCATACCAACCAAATTCAAGAGATGGAGAAATTACGCGTTTATTTGTTGGAATTAGATGAAGAGTCCATAAATTATTTTCTTCAAATATTCATCAATAATTACGAAATTGAAATCTTCAAGAAATATTATCATTACTTGATTATAAATTCTAGATTTAAATTATCATCAAAATTGTTCAGTTCATTAATTTATAATTTAGTTGGCAAACAAACATTGTTCGAGAATTTGTTTTATTTTTTTCAATTATGGTTCAACTCAACCCATGAATCGCCAAATGACAAAACGATAGCCATTCTATTGCAACAGTTCTACAAATACGGCAGTGATTTAGAGATTAAAGAATTTAAAAGGTTGATCAACAAGCGTGGCTATTTAGAATCCAACTTAGTTCGAAGCGTTGAATTCCAAAACTACATAATAGCCAGGGACGCACTACATTTCAAAAAAAAAATTACCGACAAAGATTTAGAATTGATTGAATTACTATGTGAATCGGACTTTGAAGAAGTCTGTCACAGCTGGTTGACATTCATGGCTTCTTATTCAAATTTGGATAATATCAACTATATATTAAAATTATATAAGGATAAATCTAAGAATAACGAGCTATCACCAAGACTTTTCAAGAGTTTGATACGATACTATGAGAAACATGATTTGTTTGTACCGTTGTTGCAATTAATTGAAAGTTCGTACAAGCAAATTCCTTATGATCCAAAATATTTGAAAATTATAATCAAAACGTTCATATATTCATACTCAAGATATTCAAAAATCTTTGTTGATAAAATCAATTACATTTTGGGGAAACCAGTTTTTGAATTAGAAAAGGTTTCATCGCAATTCCATCCATATAATTTAAAACAAAAATTAAATAAATTAAAATATGATTCTAATTGGTTTAGTATAAGATTTTCACTTGATTTGGATCAAAATGCAATTCAAGAACAAGTAGACTTTAGGATAAACTATGGGTTCAATTCCATAATAAATCAAGGAATTATGCCTGATTTTAAATTATTATTAGATACCTTCAGGTTTTCAAAATCAATAGAAAATAAAATTAAAGTCAAGAATATTCTTATCAAAACAAGATTGTTCAACTTCAAAAATTCAAAGATTTTGGAAATAAAATCAATGCATCATCCTTCATTGGAAGTATCCAACTTACTACATTTCTTCAACATTAACAAAAATACATTAAATGATTCTCACAAATTCAATTTTTGTAGATTACTCATTGATTTCAATCTATACCAAGAATCAAGATATTTGTTAGATCCAATTGACGACTCATATCTTAATTCAAAGAATAAAATGCTCAAATTGATTCTTGATATACGATCAGAAATGATCATTAATAACTTTACAAAAATTTCACAATACTTGAATGAATTCGACTTGAAGAATATATATTTGAGTCCTTATTTACTAAACCAATGCATATACTTAGAAAGTATATTGTTTAAACAGTTGAAGAAATCAGAATTGGATCAAGAAAATTTGTTGCTTGGTAAACAAATTTTACGACAATTCAGAGTGTTTATTAGTGATATTCAAACTATTTTGAAGGATGATGATAAAAATGTACCCAAATTGATAAACAGAACATTGTTCATACTACAAGACTGGATGAAGTAAGATCTACAATAAGAAACACAAGTTTTTCTTGATTTGTCTTAATTTGATATGTGCGCTTCTGGTAGCTTTGGATTCTTTAATTTTTTTCTCTTTACCAAGCGTGAATAGTAATCTAATATTCAAACGACAAGTGGATAGAAATTTTCCAATACTTTATAAGGAACAATGGACCAGGAAAATGTCAAATTATATGAATCCATAGATCATTCTTTGATTTCAGGTCTACTATCGAAATTACATTCTCACGTCGAGTGCTCCATATGTTCAGAGATCATGATAATTCCAGTTACTATCGAGTGTGGACACTCATTTTGTTATGGATGCTTGGTTGAATGGTTTAACAACAAACTAACGTGTCCAACATGTCGATTTAAAATTAAAAACAAACCAATGGTGAATTTGAAATTGAAAGATATAAGTAAAAGTATTACCGAGGTCTTAATAGATACAAACAAGGACGAAAGTTTGATAGAATGGAAGAAAGACAGCGAAAGCAGATATAATCAAGATATGAAGCTGAAGAAATTGTTTGGCTCTTTATTCAGTAAAACTTTAACGTTGATTGATAATTCAGATGGGGTACCTAGGTGTGGTAATTGTCATTGGGAAGCCCATGGTTCTGTATGCTTACATTGTGGAACGACGTTTCGATTTGCTGTAGATTCAGAGGAAGATGAGGATGATGATGATTTTTTTCATGACGACGACGGTGACGATGATGATTATAGTTTAGACGTAGAGCGTGCGGCAGTGCACTTGTGGCCGCCTGATTATGATCCAGATATGGATAGTTCATACTACGATTCAGGAGATGACGAATTCAGGGTGGATATAAACGATGAAGATGAGTTTGACTCGGATGATCTTAGAGATGCCTTGGAAGAATTACACGAATCGCATTTGAATTCCAATGACGATTTCTACAGTGATGACGAATATGATTCTAATTCTATAGAAGAAGAAATTCTTGTTCCAATAGGCACGAGGCCAGAAGATTATCACGAATATTTACCTGAAGGATATACAGTTTTAAGCGACGACCTGGGTCCTGAATATTATCACTCGGATCAATACGACGATCCTGATAACGAATATGGCAACACTACAGACCGAAACGACGATCCAGATGACGATCTAGATAACAACCCAGATGATGATCCAGATGATGATCCAGATGATGATCCAGATGACTATCCAGATGACGAATATGATGACCCTAATGACGAGCTTGACCAATGTGATGATAATGATTCAGATGGTGATTGGTAATTGATTAATCTACGTAGTGTACTATCGTTATATAATTATATAATATATTACGTAAGCATGTTTAATGTACCAATTAAAAAATAAATGAAAAACCAGAGAAAAAAAATGGTTCCATATAACTAAGACTTTCATTGAGACTTCACTAATTGAAAGTAAGTACCATCATAATCCTACACCAGTTGGAAGACTAACCGTTGAAGTTTACAATGAATCCACAAAGAATTATTGATTTGCAAAAGCAATACCAAACTACTCCAAGACCATTATGGTTGAGAGGTAAACAATCCAAATTCATTGTTTACCCATTCTATGCTTTATTTGCCGTTTCAACAGCTGTTCCTTTATATTACACTGGTAGAGCTATCTTGGGTATCAAAGATGAGTAAATTATCATAGCATTATATATTCAATTAATAAAACAACAAATTTAGTACAGCAAAACTTTTGAATCTACAAGTTGTTACAATAGTTTACAGTTAACATTCTCTCATTTGAAACGTTTATATTTGATGATCATTTATCTTCAGTAATAAAGCTCATTTCCTGGAAACCCCATATTTTGATTAAACTGTGTTATTTTAGGTTTCCGTTTTTTATTTTCAAATCAATGCTGTTTCCATGCAGTAGGACCCCACATAGACTGTTTGCTCTATTCATAATTTTAACATTTGTCTCTTAACTCTGTCGTAGATCATCGCTACCATTGTGTTGTCTCAATATTTTTTCAAAACAAATAATTTATTCCAACATATCAAAAACAGGTTAAGAATGAACTCAACCACTAGTTCTACATTCAATAAAAATTTCAACAAAGTCAATAGCATATTGGAACGAAAGCTAAAAAAGTTTCTAACTGGTCCAAAAAAAGGTGAGACTTTCGAATTGAGAAATGGTTTAGTATCTCAATACAAACACGAAAGAAAAGACGCTATACAACGAGTCATACAAGCAATGACGGTCGGCAAAGATGTTTCGTCTTTGTTTCCAGACGTGTTAAAGAATATTGCCACTTACGATCTAGAACAAAAGAAATTGGTGTATCTATACCTCATGAATTATGCCAAAACCCACCCTGAGTTGTGTATATTGGCAGTAAACACATTTGTGCAAGATACAGAGGATCCAAACCCGTTGATTCGTGCTTTGGCTATAAGAACTATGGGTTGTATCAGAGTGGATAAGATGGTCGATTACATGGAAGTGCCATTAACCAGAACTTTGAAAGATGAAAGTCCCTACGTGCGTAAAACAGCAGCTATTTGTGTTGCTAAATTGTTCGACTTGAATCCAGAAATGTGTATTGAGTTTGGTTTCCTTGACGATTTGAAAAACTTATTAAATGATTCAAACCCAATGGTTGTGGCAAATTCTATAAATTCCTTATATGAAATTCGAGATTTAAATCAAAATAAAACTTTGAAAATTTTAGAGATCAATTCTGAAAGCATCAAAAATTTTTTATTGTGTTTAAATGAATGTACAGAGTGGGGTAGAATCACAATTTTAACAACTTTAACTGAGTATGATACAACAAATAAAGTAGAGGAAGCTAATCATATAATAGAGAGGATCATACCACAGTTACAACATGTTAATCCATCTGTTGTTTTGTCTTCTATAAAGGCTATATTACATCATTTGGAAAGTTTCACTAATAATGCTCAAAAACAACAAGTACTCAAAAAATTATCTGCTCCGTTAGTTTCCTTAGTCAGTACATCAATTCCAGAAGCTCAATTTGTAGGGTTGAGAAACATCAGAATCATATTAGAAAAACATCCAACTGTTTTATCAAAAGAATTGAGAGTCTTTTTTTTGAAATATTCTGATCCTTTGTATTTGAAATTGGAGAAGTTAGAAGTGATGATCAGATTAGCCAATGAGACAAACTCTTCATTATTGTTGGGTGAATTGAAGGAATATTCAATGGAGTTTGAACCGCCTTTAATAATCAAAGCTATTAAATCAATAGGTGCGATTGCAATTAAATTGTCGGGTCAAGTTGTTATAAAGTCTGTTAATTTATTGAATGATATAATTGATCAAAGAGGTGGGGAATTGATTGTTAACCATTCTGTAATTGAGTTGATCAATATTTTAAGAAGATATCCCGGTAAAAATGATATTGCAAGTTTGATTATACCCATAATTTCCAACCATATTCAAGAATTAGATAAAAACGAAAGTTTAAGCGGCTACATATATATACTAGGTGAATATCCAAAATATTTCTCAAATTTAAATGATAAATTATCAATTTTAATCGAGGAATTTTTACAATATGACTCAATAATTCAATTAAACATCTTGACGACGGTTGTTAAAATAAATCTTGAATTTTCAAATCAAGCATACTCAAGCTTGTTACAGAAGATTTTAGAATTGGCAACAAAAGAATGTGAGAATGCTGATGTTAGAGATAAAGCATATATTTATTGGAGATTATTATCATCAGATTCGACAAGTGAACAACAAAAGAGAATCGTGTTAACAAAATTACCACCCATCGATTCAACAATCACTGAATTCAATCCAGCTGTATTAGAAAGTTTAATTTCAGAATTATCTACGTTATCATCAGTTTATCATCAACCATCAAACACTTTTGTCGAAAAGAATTATACAAGAATTGGTGCAGCTAAAGTGGAGAAGATAGAGGATATTAAAGAATTCGCCAAGAGTGAAATTGTAAACAATTCAAATAAAGATGAAAATTTATTAGATTTTGATGATGACGAAGAGGTAGATTCAGGGGACGCACCAGGCAATGTCAACAACTTGCTTGATGAATTGAACGATTTATTCAACGCTCCAGCACCTCAGAACAATGTATCTAAACCAGTTGACAAAAAGGATTTAAATAACGACCTTTTAGATCTTTTTTAACCCTTATATAGTTAATAATAATCTATCGATAATATCATTTTTGATACTTTCCTTCTCATTAATCTCTTCTTCAGATTCCTCATCACTATCATCTAAGTCAACTAGGTTTTTTAGTTTCTGTTTAATTTCATTATTTTTTGAATCGATAGTTTGAATTTCAGCTTGTTTATCAGTTATCTGCTTCTTCAACAACATAATCAAATTTTCTCTTGATTGGTGAGGTCTATACGTGTTCAATAGGTGATTTATGTTAATTAGTATCAAGTTTAAATCTTCGACTTTTCCAGTGTATTCGCTTGGGTTTATGCTTAGCACATTTATCAATTCAAAGAACTTTAACAACAAGGAATTTAGCAACTTGTGCAATTCTTTTATTTTATTATCCTGTTGTTGTGATTCTGAATCTGGATATAGTTGACTCCATTGAGTATCTTTAAGATTTGGTAGTTTGTCTATAAAGGACCATATGTTACCATATCCACGATATTGTTCACCTTCAGGTTGTTCTGGAGGAACCAAAAATTTCAATTCTCCGGTAGGTTCTTGACCCTGTAGTTTCTCGAGCTTCTCTATATTTTCATTAGTGAAGAATTTTACGTAAGGAGGCGGTGGTGGATACAATGATGATATTAGATCTTCCAGTTCGTTAGACATATTGGTTGTATTTTTTTTCTCTCCAGTTGCAAATAATTGTATCAGTATGACGACATGAGCGATTACCAAAAGGTGGTTGCAATATCGAATGATTTGAGCAACTGTGTACCTATAGGAACATTGAGCTTTTATAACTTACCATTGAATTTTGATTTGAATGGTATACATGTCGAGAAGTCAAGTTGGAGATGGCTAGATATCGATCTATTTAGTGAAAGGTTCGGTGTGAATCATCCAATATTATCGAACTTACAATTCTTGATCCGTTACAGATATATGACTGCAACTTTCAAGATTATTAAATTTGGACAGAAAATTACATTTTGCAGAGTAAGGTTATATTGTATTCCGTCAGACATAGATGGTGCTAGATATTTTCGAGCTTGGAGAAAGTCATTCTCAAGGAAAATGAACCTTGAGAAGAACTATAAAACTAGCATGGAGAATGTAATCAGATACGTTGATTTTTCAAATACTGGCTGGTCAGTGTCTGATTCAAATCATAAGTTCTTACTTTTAGATTGTCGAAATTTCACACAGCAACTGTTATCTCCCGAAGAACTAACATTTCATATTGATAGATGGTGCAACTCGTTGAATAATCATTTGTTTGATGTAAGTTATTCTGAAAAGAAATCATTTGGAGATAAGATTCGAGAAATTTACAATTCTGTACCATCGCCAAACATATCGCAATATGAAAAACTCAAAACTGATCCAACTGGCCCAATCTATACTATTGAAGAGCAGTTAGTTAAATTATCAATTGGTGCAAAAAATGGAAGCGTTGAAATCCCAGGGGTAAATTCATTATTGTACCCTTTTCAAATGAGGTCGATAGCTGCAATGCTACTTCAAGAAACTGTACATAGGAAAGCATTGTCCCCAGATTTAATTCAATTCCACTCCAGAACTGGCGTACCTTGTTATCTACACTCATCGAGCATGTTCGTATATACAAAACAGGATTTGATATCATTACCTCGTGGGGGAATACTAGCGGAAAATATGGGTCTAGGAAAGACCCTCATATGTTTAAGTCTAATATGCATGACTAAATCCGAGATATCGAAACAGTCACAGGACCTATTGTTGAATGAAAAACCAGTTGTTCCATTGTATTTAAAACCATTAGTTGAAATAACTCGAGACTTGATTGCAAAAGAATCTTTACCTTGGAAACATTATAAGGAATATTTGCCGCCGTCAGTTGTAAACTATTTGTCTGAAAAGCCTGGAACTTTTAATTTGGTGGTTGAAGATAATGTCGAACGCTCACGTTTAAAATCTAGAAGCAATGAGAGAGTGATGTATATGTGTAGCACTACCTTAATTATAGTGCCTGATAATTTATTTTCACAATGGACCCTGGAGATGAAACTGCATCTACAGAAAAAATATCTAAAAGCATTATTTGTATCCCCATACTTCAAATCGGAGATTGTGAATGAGTTTGGTCATTATATAAATACAGTCGTTGATCCAATTCACTTAACACAATTTGACATTGTTTTATTATCACATTTATCTTTGACTAAACTGATGGATCTTGAGAATCAAAATCCATTGATCCAAGTTTATTGGAAAAGAGTTATAATAGACGAAGGCCATTCAATGAATTCGAAGACCTCAAAAGCAGCTCAGTTGAGTAAGTTATTGTATGCTGAAAGAAAATGGGCAGTTACTGGTACTCCAACATCGGGGCTAACTAGATTATACATGGATGAAAAGCATAAAGAAGGCCAATCTTTCAACACGAAATACATGGTGGAGAACAAATTTGATGAAAAAGCAGACATTACAAAACTTGGCATTATCGTGGGTAATTTCTTAAAAGTCGAACCATTTTTTTCGCAGCCTAAACTATGGTTCACACTGATTGTTAAACCTTTGTTGAATAATACCTATGGGTCGACTTTGGCGTTGTCAAATTTGTTAAGTTCAATAATGGTGAGGCACAATTTGAACGATGTTGAAAGTGACTTGAAATTACCTAAATTACATCATGAGATTGTTCTTTTGAAACCATCTTTTCATAATTCATTGTCAATAAATTTATTTAATGCAGTGTTGGCCGTCAATGCGGTCACATCAGAGCGAACAGATATTGATTACATGTTCCATCCAAATAATAGGACTCAGTTGAGAAAGTTGATTTCCAATTTACAAAGAGCAACTTTTCATTGGACTGGGTTTTCTCGACAAGAGGTTGAAAATTTGATTGAAATTTGCAATAATTGTTTAAAGTTGAAGCAATATAGCTCGCAAGATACTGCATTGCTACAAAAATCTATTGAAGTTGCTAAAATTGCATTAGCCAACCAGCAGTGGAAAACAGCTTCTCTTCTACACGAGTTGAGTTATTACGTTGAAGGGTTACCGATGCTATTCACGAATTCGATGAGCATTGGGTTTGCTGGCAAGAATAGTGTTTTTGGAGCCCCTCATTTAAACTCAATACAAGAATTTTTCTACAAAAATAGATTTACTAATGAAACTTTTGATCAGAAATTTTTAAAGTCAAGTGAAAAATTTTGGGAAAAATTTTGGGAAAAATACTGGAGAGAGAATAATGACAGTAAGCATAAAGAAAAATTTAGTAAACACAATGTCTCCAACATTGAAAACGGCGTTAATAACAATTTACAAAATGGTAAAACGACCAGCTTAAATTTTACAAAAGATGAGTATTACAAAATTGAATCTTCTGAAAAGATTACTGCTAATGATAAGTTTTCTTTCGATAGTTTGAACAAGGCTAGAATTCTAGGCACTTCTTCATCGAAATTGTCATACTTGTCTTCAAAATTGTTAGAGCATCAGAGAGACAATATCAAATCCATTGTATTTTTTGACTTTGAAGACTCTGCATATTATTTAACCGAAATTTTAGATGTCTTGGGAGTTAACTATTTTTTATATGCCACATTTATCAATTCAACTGCAAGAGCTCAAAATTTATTGGAATTCACGAAATATAATAGTGACTACTTAGGGGGTATCACCTTAATAATGGACCTTAAATTAGCCGCTCACGGTTTAACTATTATCGCTGCAACCAGAGTGTATTTTATGTCTCCAGTTTGGCAACAGTCAATTGAAGCGCAGGCAATCAAAAGGGCTCATAGAATTGGACAGACAAAGGACGTTTATGTTGAGACATTGATTTTGGAGGGTACCTTAGAACAAGAAATTTATAACAGAAGATCAGTTGATGAAACCACCAAAGAAAACCCCAACAAGTTTGCCATTGATGATCTTGAAATTCAGAAGTATATTTTACAGCATAACTTTTTGGATTTGAATCATTTGCAAGAATATGCACAATTTGAGTGTCTAAGTACAAGTTTAAGTAAAACTGAACTTGAAAGTTCAAATGAATACTCCCTATTGCAGCATGATTATCTTACAAGTATTGACAACGGCAAATTGGTCAAAAACTGGAATATATATTTATTTAACGCTGAAAATTTAACAAAGTATAATAAAATTCAAACTGATATAATTCGAGATAAAGTTTCTCAAGAAGAATTCGTCAACGAAATTACTAATGAACCACAAAGATCAACACATCTGAAAAGAAAATTGATATTAGAAGACAAAATTAGCAAGAAAAGAGTTAGGTTTTAAATATAATACATTTTTCTATAACTCCCTTATAATTACATTACCGTCAGTTGAACTTGACATTATAATTTTCTCAGTCGGATGATATTTCACATCAATTACAGTCCCTTCGTGTCCTTCGTATCTGTCTATAAATTTACCAGTAATGTCCCAGCTTATAACTGCACCATCATCTGACCCAGAAAATATCATGATATCATTATTACTAGCGCAAGTTCGTATTAACCAATTTTCTTTACTTGAGGGTGCTTTATCGAATAAAGTACTTCTTAACCTTGAAATCCCTGAAGGTATGTTCCGATCTATATTGAACAGTTTTATTTCACCATCAAGTGATCTGCTTATCAAGGTTGTTCCTAATGATGAAGATAAACTTGAAATTCCATTGTTACATCCAGAATCGCAACTCCATAATTCCTTTTTCAAATTTCTGGGATCATACGCATGTATAGTCGCATCAATACCTGAATAATATATTGTATTTCTTGATTCAACTAACGTCAATATTGGAAACTCTGTACTTATTGAATTTACATGAGTCTTACTTTCTCTAGGATCCCATAGACATAAATTTCCATCGTCACCGCAACTCAAAATCAAATTTTCGTCCTCGCTATATACAATCTCATTAATTACACCTTTGTGGCCACCATTTAGCTTTGTTATTTTCCTCGATGTATTGACATCCCAGATTCCTAGAGTAGAATCAGCAGAAGAACTGATTAACAAATCGTCCATCCAAGCTAACGAAGTGATTGCTTTTTTGTGACCCCTTTGAAACGTATACAAGCTTGATTCGTCTTCAACGGTAGGTAAATTCCAGATTTGTATTGTCCTATCCATGCCACTAGTTGCGATTCTTGATCCATCGTTGTTGAATACTGAAGATAGCACTGGTCCTTGGTGCCCTTCCAAAACAACTTGTTTATTATATAGCACTTCTCCCAGATTTGAAGTTATGGGTTTGATTAACTGGTTATTTCCATTGCCATGGTTCAATTTCTGTCGTTTTGCAACAGACATTGTGTTTGAGTTGATTGACTGAAAAAAAAAAAAAAACAAATGTGGTTGCAAATTTACCATTTAAACTGGAACCAAAATAGCTCAATTTTTAACCAATGAATTCTACAAAATCAAAGCAGAACCAGAATATATCGTGGTTACAAATCACTCCACTCATCATAATTTCAAAGTATGACATGTATTAAAAGAATAAAAATAAATTGTCACGTGATTTTTGCACCTATTGTTGGTATCATTAAATACTAATTGTCATTCTTATCTTTATGGTTGGGTTCATAAATCACTATCTTCATAAAAAATTGTTTAATCATGAGAAAGTAAATTTGTATTGATTGTTTACTTTTATTAGTTCATAAAATTATGGAAATTAAAGATCAAATTTTACTAAGCTTATAGAAAAGACTAATTGTTAATTATAATCTATCGAACAACCGCTTCAGCTTTTAAGAATCTCGGTTTAATCAACCTAAAAAAACATTTGTTGATGACTGCTTTAAACTCTTAAAATTTCCGAAATTTAATATGAAAAGCTTCAGTATAATACCTTTGATCGGGACTTTTTATATTTTGCTTGATTCTTTCAGCCAGAAGAAAGATTTATGCTTTAAAAATTACATTAATTATTTAAGATATGTACTCGAAAGAGTTAGAATCAACTCTTTTAAGATATTCTTTATCTATCAAAAGATCAATTACTCTTTTGACATCTATAACCCTAGCTTTAAATCTAGATAAAGTTAACGTCAAGACTTCATTAATCAAATCGGTATTTTTCATTGTTTTTCTTGATTTCATGATTCTTACAATACAAGCTTGTAAATAGGTTTTTCTAGATTCGTCTATTTCTTTGCTTGCTTCTTCTTCCTCTTGTTTTGTTTCGTTTGTTTTTATAGCACTGATGAAATTTACTTTTAATTTTTTAGATTTGTATTCATCAACAATGGTGAAGATTGTTTCATCGTTAATTATTGGATCTGACTGATCAATCAATTTGTATTTCGTAAATGGGATTAAATGGGCTTCAAAAGCTTCTCTTTTAGTACCAACTATATCGTGTAATTGTTTAAATGTATAAGATTGTTGTTTGTTGAAAGCAATCAAGATCATTAATTGAATATTCGATACCGTGAATGAAAATGGTGGTTTACCTTTTCTACTCAAATTTGCTTTTAATTCTGCTCTACCATGGTTCCATAACCATTGTAATTGCCTACCGCTATGTTGATCAATATAAGCTTTTTTCAATTCCTCAAATGGATGCTGTAATTCAGGTGCAACTTTTAAATCGTAGTCTGGGATATGACGGAAAGGCCACATACTTTGAGCTAAAATTAATGGATTGAAATCTTTGATGACATTTGGGTCAATCTTTTCTTTTGCTTTTATTTTCAAATCTTCTGAAGCTTTCATATCTGAAAACATTTTAGTCATTTTCGAGGTATACTCTATTGAATTTTCTTCCTGTAATCTATGTATAACACTTTCCTCCAATTCATCGGATTTACAAGTACTATTAATCAATCTTTTTGCTAAGGAACGACGATAATGCTCCTCAAAAGTATCTTTATCATTTATAAATTTGAAAACAACCATCAAATTGTCTGCATTCATATCAATAGATTCACTTTCCTTAACACTTGATCTTAAAAACCCATCAGCATATTTTGCCAATAATTCTGGTGTTTTACATTGTGATCTTGGTTTTGGCGTTGCAATTGAATTATTGTTAACGAAATAACGACATGCGTTATCTAAAGATCGAATGAATTTTGTATCTTTGTTGAATGCTTGTATGACTATATCGTTGAAATGGTTATAAATTGATATTAATGTATTGACGTAAATTCTAGGTTCGACACCTGAAGGTTTTTTTTTTAGCTCATCTGATTCGGACTGTTTTTTGATTTCATCAATGGCAATCTCAGCTTCTTTTTTGATATAGCCTTCTAGTGTATCAGCTAATGGATCTAGAGTTTTAGGAACTCTTGACAATAATTTATACATTCTTTGAATATGATCAATTTGATTTTGTTCTAATAGTTGTAAGAACTGGTCATACATTTCATTTGCATGTTTTTCAATCAATGCACTATTTAAAACATCCAATAATGGCTTTTTCGTATGTTCTTCTAAATAATTGTTTGACCTTGATATTTCTTCAGCTAATCTCGTCTCGCACTTTTTCATGTAATCCACGACATTATGATTCAATAGAAATTCACTACTTTCTCTAGTATAATAATCCATTGTAGCTTTCAAGAATGGTTTTTCAAAAGAATTTACATATATGATCAAATTTGGTTTCTTCAAATCCTGAATATCGATACTCAAATATACCAAAGATTTGATCGAGCTTGAGATCAAATTTGTATCAACAATTAAATTATTTCTTTGCTTTTCAATCAAATCTAGAATTTGATTCATTAAAGTCTCACAATTTGGTTGAAACATTTCATCTCTCCATTTAATTAAAGATAATGTATTGACATCAAAAACATCTTTTCTGCCATCTGAACGTTCTTTTTGAACCCAGTAACGATTCATATAATCAAAGATATTGTTCATATAGACGGCACCAATAGTAAATCTTGTCCATTTTCTAACATAGAATTCCAAAAATGATTCATTTGATGATTTTTTCAAGTTTTTGATATAATGGGATAAATAAGTGTTCAACTTGTTGTAAATTTCAGCTCCTGCTAAAGAATATGAATTGTTATCTGAATTATTTGCTATTGATTGTGGTGTAGATCCACGTCTTGATTTGTTTACACAGTAATTGTAGACTGCTGTATAACAATTCATATACATTGTTGATGTAACTCCTTGATCATTTTGTGCCCCTAAAATAAACTCTAAACCTGGTTGAATAAAAGTCCACGTAGCATTTAAGTCAGTGAAGGCTGGTAAAGTTGCGGACATAGATCAATGATTAATAACAAAGAAGAAAATTATAGTGAAAAGGAACTGTGTAATCTTTGGTTTGCTTTGATTTGCTTTGATTTAAGTTTCCAGTTTGATTTTCCTAAATATATCAAAATGGATATTTTAACCACACGACTTTATATCAAACTACAAATTCTGCACCAAATATATATATATATATATATAACTATCTAGGACCAGGGGCGTTGACTTTATCTATAACTCGTAATAAACTAATTGTGAAGGTGATCACCCATAACGCCAAAGCAACGAATAAAAATGACGATAAAGCTCGTTGTCGTTTGCATATTGAAGTTACAGTAGGAAAAACTGAATTAACACTTTGTAAGTTCCGTGAATACTCTCTGCAAACCCATTCATCATCATACAATGAGTTAAAGGCTAATGATAAGTTTGCTGATGAAAATATTATAAACAATAAATCAAGCATGATTAATCTTAATTTACTCATTGGTTCTCTTAGACCTAATGGTTTACCACTGTACTCATCATAAGCAATATATATCACATACACTAAGGCACATGACTGCACAACTATAGCCATTATAGTAGACGCTTGTTGCTCAACTTTGCTTCCATCATAGACTCTTCTAGAATAAACATAAATTGAACAAGCTAAAGCTAAAGCAATTGAACAAAATATTAGGGTCAAACATCTTAAAAACAAAGGTACCAATGGATTGAATAAAAAGATTTTTTTCAAAGTTGGTTTTAATTGAGATCTGTTTTCACCCATCCAATAACCAGCAGTTGACCTAATTTTTGTATCATTTTCACCTTTTTCTTTAACACCAAACATTCTTAGTATAAATCCAGGTTTCTGACTTGTCGTGTCATCACTATTGTGAGATCCTATGAATTCACTCTTCAATCTTTCATCCCCATTCCAATCGAAATCTAAATTCTTTAAAGAGCTATCATCTTTTTTCATTTTGTCAATTGTATAAGCAGTTTCAAAACGAACCGACTGGATGTATTGAAACCAACTGCCGTCAATTGATTTTATAAATGTATCGTTTTGATATCCGTTGTATTGTGATGCGTTATCTTTGTCATATTCGGGAATATTTCCCAAGCTATTCACATTGCGGTGTCTATTGGACTGATTTTTATTGGTTTTTGAAATACTATCCAAGGTATATATGGGGATGATGTTTGGTTTTTGATTGTAGGAATTGACCACAACGTGCTCGAATGGATTTGAAGGCTCTTTTATGGATTCTTCATGACTATTTGAGGTTATATTTTCTGAGTTTGGTGATATTGTCCGTTGATGATGAGAAGATGCGTTATTCCACGTTGAGGTACCATCTGATTGAGTGCTTCTATCTGTCATCACAAGCACTTGAAGTAGACTATTAATCTGGTTACAATAGTTCTTCTAGTAAGTTACCCGATGGTATAGAGTGAGATGTTGATGATGGGTGGAAAAGTTGTATAGTTGTTTGTGTAACTAATTTATTTATTTTATTGTGTTGCATACTAATTGGGTTATCAAAACAATCTAAGGAGTCTGATCCGAGTCTACAAAAGATTAAAAAGGGTTACAATTGATGAGGAAGTGAAGAAGATATAGCAAGTAAAAGATCTGGTAGGTTTCTTATTAAACAATTACTTTATCTGCTCTTTGCTGATGGAAGATACATATTGAATGAAATGTAAAGAGTAGCTAATTGAAAGCAACAACAACTAATGAGAACCTACATCCAACAATCGAGTCTTTGCTCAATGTTTATCCATTTTCTGTACATTTTCTGTACTTGTGAACCTCAATTCATATCAAAGTTGAAGAATAGATGATTTTTTTAATATGTATATACACTATCTTGGTTTCAACCAATTCCGGATTCCATCTCTTGATTCTTTGATACCATTGACGAATAAATCAATTTTAAAGATTCATCTTTGTTTGGTAGCTAACCATTTAATGGTGCTCTTGCTCATAGCAATCTCACTCACTGTTCCATCTGGATAAAATTGCACAAAATTAAATTTCACAACTTTTAGTTTCCATTAGTATTTCACGTCACTAAACTCTCAGGTCTACACAAGCCATGTCCAGACATCTCACACTCGTATTGAGATCCTACTCAACGTTGAGAAGCCATAAGTTGAGTCCACTCGTTTTGAAAAACCATTTACATCAAGTTGGTAAAAACCTAGATTTCGAAATACATGATGAACCAAAACAATTGTCTCCACCAATATTGAATAAAGACTCGATCTATATAATATCATTGCCTATAACTACTTTCAAATCGTTTGTCTATTGTAACCATCGACCTACGTTATTAGGTAAATCTCAGGTCAATAAAATTCCTTTGATATTGAAATATGAAGACAAATTAGTTAATTTGGCAGCAAAAGGTTGGCATAAACTTTCAACTTCAAAATCAACAATAAATGTTAAAATCACCACGTTTATCAAAAAATTATTGTTGACTATACCATACGAAGAAAATTGTTTAACATCGTTTCCTAATAAGAAGTCCATGATAAGAGAAATAAATCAAGAATCAGTACATCTCATAAATTCAGAATCGAACAAGGATAAAGTGAGCTTGACAATCCAATCTGAAATTGATAATTTAAATATCAAAAATGATCAGCTAAAGCCTATACCTTTATACCATCCAAATTTTCAACACTCAACGACAATTTTAAATCAATTATACAAATTCAAATCTGAAAATGAGATAAAACACAAAAAATATGCTATTCTTTGCGCTATAGGTATCCCGATAACTTTACCGTTTGCATTGATACCAATTTTGCCAAACGTTCCTGGGTTTTATATAGCGTATCGATTGTATTGTCATATAAAAGCCTTGTTAGGATTAAAACATTTGAATTACTTGTTGGAAACTAAAAATCAAAATCCAGATCAAATTTCAGATAAAATCACTGTAAATGATACATCACATATTACATTTGATTCAATAGAAGAAATTGACAGAATTTATTTAAGAAACAGTGACGGTCTATCCAATATCGAAGAGTCTATTAATAATAATGAAGAAAACGAAGAAGTCGTGATTAATAAAGAGATTATAAACCAATTGGCTGAAGATTTAGATTTACACCATATAAAAGATGACTTGATGAAAGCACTCAATCAAGAAACCTTGAGATTGAATAAAAATATTAAAGTCGAAGATCAAATAGAGTAAATTGTTTACAGAAGTAGTTAAATTTACGACTCATACTTTAAACTTTTAGAAATTCTGTAGCCCTGCGTCACGTGTTTTAAGGATGATTTAATTTTGTATGTTGCTAATTAAACGTCACTCGCACTCTCCGCCAAATATTATTTTCATCAACATTTTTATAAGAACTTCTCTCCTTTCTTCTTTTTCTTTTCTTTTTCTTTATACAATCACCTATATTTCAATATGAGAGATAAGTGGAGAAAGAAAAGAGTCAGAAGATTAAAGAGAAAGAGACGGAAGGTTAGAGCTAGATCCAAATAATCGGACAGAGGAATTACGAAAAGTAATTGATTAAAGATTTTTGATCATCATCAATTAAAGTTTTATTTCTGAGTGGTATATATTTGAACTGTCAATTGACAATCATCATCATGCAAACTCAATTTGAAGTTTGGTTGGTTTATTCAATTGGTTGAACTCTTGAAGTTAGTTGCTTATCATCATTCTTTGGTTTTTTCTAGACTCTATTAAAATATTTTAAAATCTTTACGTATAGTTATATAATGAATATGTAAATGTCCGAATATAAACATAAATTTAAAATTGATTGTAGTGTACTGATTTTTTGCAACCATGTTATGGATGAAATAATTTTTTTGTTGCAAATTAGTTTCTAGACGCCGAAAATGTCTATATGGAATGCAATAAATTTGCAGCCATTGCTTGACAAAGAGAATCAGTTGCATAAATCAGTGACATTGCCATTGGTATCACCAGTGAAAAATAATGGTAATCCAAGTCTTTTGAATACAGCACCAATACAATTGGCCAAACAACCGTTACCACAACAATCATTGAATTCTTACTTTACATCAAACGAGTCTAGTCCAGATCCTAACTACTACCTCTCTAGTTTGATATCTCCACATATGCCGCCGTATGAGCCAGACTTGTATTATCCTCAACAAAGATCCAGAATCTTGCCAGGTTCATTGATCTTTCAGGATTCGTTCACTGACTTTGTTGAGAATAGGTATAGCAGATATAGACCAACTGAATCTCAGCATAATTCAGAAATAATTTTCAATGGTCTACATCCATACCAGCAAGAAGGATATGGAATTAATAAGAAATCATGGATCGAATCAATAACAACATGGTTTAAAAAAGATAGAGATAACCAACTGGGACAAGAACAGAAATCAGATCAATCAAGCTCGATCATAATCACAAGGGAGATGGAGGAAACGCCAAATCCAATATACACTCCAAGAGGTATACCCATAAATGAGTATCCATTGACTTTCAGCAAAGCGAATCCAATTACTCGACAAAATGAAACGATATTAAATGAAGAGATCAGCGATGAAATTAGAGATTTGATTGATGGAGTAGATAACTTTTTGATAAGTTGTTTTCTGATCATATGGACTTGGGTCCTTTCAGTGAATGAATTTTGTACTTCCTTGTGTTCAGCATAAAAACTAATATTGAAAGCGGTGACATAATTAAACAATTGTCGGTCAGTTTCAGCTCATTTTAAAGACATTTTTAGTTGTGAAATAGAACTTGTCATAGCTTAAATAATTAATAGTTGTTTTATGTGTCTCTAAAGCTGTATTTTAAAGTTACTTCACTACAATTTTATTAGTTTGTTTTTTATTACATTTTATGAAATTTTTATTCAATACAATATATATCATCTCTATTCAGATACTTCGGCAAACTTTTCTGAAATTTTAGTTAATAACTCACTAAACTCCTTTTCACCTTCTTTTTGACCTCTTGAAGGTTCAAAAAACTTGGCACTTGAAACTGCATGTTTGATATCACTTGTTGATTCGGCTAATTTTGACCATTGGCCACCATTTGCAACCGCTTTTTGAGCCTCGTCGTAATAACCAATAAACGCTCTCATCATATCAAAAGTTTTCCAAATTGGACAGAATTGATCGTAAGTTGAGTACCCATTTTGTTGTAAGAAATCTTCCTTGATCAAGTTGGCTACATCTAAAGTAATTTTGTCAGAATCTGATAATGCTGATTTACCAACTAATTGGACAACTTGTTCCAACTCTTCTGCATTGGACAAAATTTCCTTAATTTTATTTCTCAATTGTGGGAATTCTGGATAATTTGAATCGTAGTAATTATTTAAAATATTAGTATATTTTGAATATGAAACACTTGTGTTGATTGATGGGAAATGTTTTCTTTGAGCTAATTTTTTATCCAACCCCCAGAATACTTGAGTGATACCTAATGTCGAAGTTGTAACAGGATCGGAGAAATCTCCACCCGCTGGTGAAACAGCTGCAACAATAGATACAGACCCTACTCTGTCTGGGCTTCCTAATGCGGTGGCTTTACCTGCTCTTTCATAGAACGATGCTAATTTGGCTCCTAAATATGCTGGGAACCCTTGATCAGCAGGCATTTCACCTAATCTACCAGAAATTTCTCTCAAAGCTTCCGCCCAACGTGATGAAGAGTCAGCAATCATTGAAACATTCTTACCTTGATCTCTGAAATATTCGGCTAAAGTGATACCAGTATAAATTGAGGCTTCTCTTGCGGCGACTGGCATATTAGAAGTATTTGCAACTAAAGTAGTACGTTTCATAATTGGTTCTTTTCTACCTGAAATTTCAGTGTATAATTCTGGGAATTCCATTAAAACTTCTGCCATTTCATTTCCACGTTCACCACACTATAATAGTTAGTATTAGATATAAAAAAAAATGATGAAAAACACATACACCAACATAGATGATAACATCAGAATTTGAAAATTTGGATAAAGATTGTGAAATAACAGTTTTACCACATCCAAAAGCACCCGGAATACATGTAGTACCACCTTGGACACATGGGAATAAAGAATCTAAAACTCTTTGACCAGTTAATAATGGGTAATCAGCAGTTAATTTTTCAGCAACAGGTCTTGGAACTCTGACTGGCCATGTATGCATCATTGAATATTTATGTTTTTTGCCATCAAATTCAACTTCAAGCACAGTGTCTTCGACATTATAAGAACCACTTTCAGCAATAGATGTAATAGTTCCTCTAGCTCTTGGTGGTAATAAGATTTTATGATCATCTAATAACGAATTTTCATATATAGATCCAAAAATATCACCACCGGTTATATGGTCACCTACTTTTAATTTACCAGGGGTGAAATCATATTGTACAGTTCTACTCAATGAAGGAACATCAATACCTCTTGGAATATAAATAGATTGTGATTCATCTTTAATAGCTTTCAAAGGTCTTTGAATACCATCATAAATGGTTTCCATTAAACCAGGACCTAATTCAACTGATAAAGGTTTACCTGTTCTCAAAACTGGATCACCAACTGTTACACCTGCAGTTTCTTCATACACTTGAATTGTTGCTTTGTCCCCACTGATTCTAATGACTTCACCAACTAAATTGTCATGACCGACTTTGACTAACTCATACATCGCACATCCAATCATATTTTCTGCAACTATAACAGGTCCTGAAACTGAGAAAATTTGTCCATATTGTGATTCATCAGCATCATCTAATGAAAGACGCTTGATTTCTTTTCTTGCATTTTCTAAAGCACCAGCCTAAACATGTTAGTATCAATTGTACACAAAGATATCAGTATACATACCATTATGATTTATGTTACTTGATTCTTATCAATGGTAAGGCAACTGAATAATATATTGAACGAAAAAAGATTACAACCACACACTACTATAAATTAGAGTAGTGTACGAACGCCCAATATCTACAAAATCTACTGGGTGCAATAATCTACAATCTTTTATTTATAAGTTACTACTATTTACCTGTAATTTCTTGATTCGATCCAATGCAATATCGCACATAGCTTGAAATGCTTCATATTTTTCTTGTTCAATATCGTTTCGATTAATTCTATAATTCATGTTATCAATGATCTCATCTCGTGTTCTTCCATTCACAAATACAACATATCTCAATCCTGGAAACGTAGCTTCATACTTGCTATTTAATTGACGTAGTTTTTCAACTGTTTCTGGGTCATCAATTGATTTCTGCTCACTACTCGAATGAGTTGATAGATTCTTCTTGGGCTCTCCCAACCTCGGATGAGCAGATATGATTTTATTTATACTTGAAATATCGTTGCTTTTAAGGTAATTGATTAACTCCACTCTCACTTGCTCAATGAATTCTCTGTAGGATGTAAATTTCAAATCTGATAAAACTCTTGACTTGATAAAATTTGCCAAGGTTTGACAAGGTTCAAATAGATGATCCAACACAACAATCTGATCATCAAATTTCAAACTTTTAAACTCATCTATGCTTGGTAAAGAATACATTGTTGAGCTTTCAGGTATAATTTTTTCAATTCTTCTGATAACGAATAGGTCTTAATTATCGGATTCATGCGAAGAGAAAAAATACTGCAGATAAGTTATCATTACAGATAGAGATTTCTATAATTCAATGTTGTACTGTCATTATTTATACATCTACGGTGTAAAGTGTTGGATTTCTCTTAATCTTTGCTTCTCTTTCTCGGTTACTGCTTTTTGAGCAATCAATGGGTGTCTCCATTGTTTAACAAGTCTGAATAATACTTCTGGTAATTTGGTCAACTCATCTTGTGATATACCCAAATCTTTAAAAGTTTTTGCATTTGGATCAATAACTTGGTTTATTGTATGTCTTGTCATTTGATCACTGTTTGGTAATTTCCAATAAACAAATTTTCCAAAATTAGCAACAAATTTAGCTAATGGTAATGGCACATTGTAATCACCGAATTGATAAGCAAATGGTCCCAATTGACCGAATCTCTCGGTTATACCACTGATCATCTGTCTGATTTCATGATAAGTTAATTTTTCAGGACCCAATAATTCGAAAGTTTGACCAGCAGTTGAGTCGTCAAATGATATATGTTCCAAAGCTCTTGCTACGTCCATTACATAGACCGGGAAAATTTCTTTCTTGTTTGCATTTGGCACAAACATTTTAATCTTCTTACCCAAATAATTCAACAAGTTATCTTCTCTACCGTACATTGGAGAGGGTCTTACAATTGTTGAGTCTGGTATTATTTGACGAACAACATCTTCACCTATACCCTTTGTAGCATAAAATATAGAATCAGAATTTGGGTTTGCATTGTAAGAACTTACGTGAATGAATCTTGCAACTCCGGCCTCTTTAGAAGCTTGTGCAATTCTCTCAGTCAATCCAATATTTATATCAGCCATTGAAAAATTTTTAGTGTCATAGTCGGCTCCAATACAGTTTATAACTATGTCTGAATTTTGAACACAATCTTTTATACTTTGTAAATTTCTTGCATCAATCTCAACAAAGTTAACCACACCCAAGTCTCCTGAAACTTTGAGGAATCTTTTTTTTAAATCGTCTCTGAATGGTACAATAGTGGTGGTTCCATGTCTTGCTAGTTTAGAAGTTAAATATCTTCCTAAAAATCCACTGGCTCCAAACACAGTGGCTGTATAACCTGTTCTTGAAGATCTACCACCTGGTCCCACTTGTATATTGACTTTACCATTCTTAGTTATATTAATATCCGAGTCCAATACGGGAGTGTAAAGAGACCTTCTAAATACCAATGATGTGTTTTTGATGATATCTTTTGATCTTAACATTGGGTTGGTTCTAATATTTTTTTTTTTTGTTTTTTCTTTAGTTTGAAATTTAAAAAATCTGGTTGGCTAGAAAAGAAAGTGAGAGTGAGAGTGAGACAAACTATTATAACAGTCATATATTATTGACATAACCTAAAGCAATTAAATTCAAAAACAACATTATTTTAATACAACTTGAATTGAAATGATAATTTTACAAAAAGTAATCTGGAGTTTTTCTTGTAACTGTTGGTTCACCAGGTCTAACTGAAGGATCATATTGTAAAAATTGTCTATTATGTTGTTCGTCGACTTCCATTATGGCAGCTTGATTACCACATCTATAACAGTAATTTGGTGCGGAAAAAATAGTAACTACGCTTTCTTGATGAGACCAACTAAAACCTTCCATTACCAATTGATGAGCTCTTGCTATTAAACTTAAATCATTTGTATGATTGAATTGTTCAGAAATATCTTGACCAAAAGTGAATCCAGCACCTCTTGGAGAAATTCCCCACCCACCCCTGTCATCGGGGTCTGACCATAATAAATCACACATAGGACCTTCATGAGGAACTTCTTGAATTCTATTTAATTCTCTCACTTGATCAATGGTCTCAATCATTGGTGATAAACCTCCATGTAAACAAAAGATTTTATTATCAACTAAAGCTGTAATTGGGAAATAGTCAAATAAATCGGTGAATAATTTCCAAACAGTTGCACTGCCATATTTTCTTAAACATTCATCATAAAATCCATAAACTTGAGTAATTTGTCTACTTTCGTGGTTACCTCTTAATATAGTAATTCTATTCGGAAACCTAACCTTCATACAAACTAAATAAGTTACAGTTTCAACCGAATAGTAACCTCTATCAACGTAATCCCCCATGAATAGATAGTTTGTGTCAGGGCAAGGACCACCAATTTTGAATAACTCCATTAAATCGTGAAATTGTCCATGAACATCTCCACAAATAGTGACTGGTACTTGAACAGGTTGAACGTTTTCTTCAAATTGTAAAACATCTATAGCCATATCACATAACTTCTTGATATCTCCTTCTCCAAGAGGTTCACACTTGGATACTTTTTCAATCCATGCATCTAATAAATTAATAGACGTGGAATCTAGGTTCTGTTTAGTAGGAGATTGTGGTAAATCCGGATTATTAGTCAATTTGGAAGATTGCTTGACTGGCAGGGTCAAAGAAGAACCTGAACCCAGTTCTTGTTTTTGTTGTTGATCTTGGTTTTGCTGTTGATCCTGTTGTTGTTCTTCAACATCTTCCATTGGTACGTCTATATCTAAATCCATTTGAATTGAATGTATGAAATGCTATGGATGAAAAAAGTTAATTAACAGAATTATGTAGTTATATGACGTGAACGTGAGATGAATTTATATATATTGTAATGCAAGTGAACAATTAAGATTACAAGTAAATGATAGAATTGTAATTGTAGTTTGTTGGATGTAGTGAATTGTGGATGATGTATATAACCTTTTGCTGATTGTTGATTTGTACTTTTAGTAAAAAAATATATTCACTAGTAAACTGACGTAGTTAATTTTACACATTATTATTTCGCACGACTAATATTGTTTCACGAGTTAGCGTGTACCTTGCTACAATATATTGTTAAACTCATAAGCACATATATTTGTAGTCTATTGGTATAAATTAAAGAAATTACTGTTATTAGAATTATTTGTAAGTTGTGCACTTTCATCTAGTGTATGATCTTGATTTAATAATCTTAGAAAACTTTTTGTGCTGGCACTTATCGGTAATCCTGGTTCCAAAGTGATTGGAGTAGGTATGTTTAATGCAAGATTTGTTTGTTGTTGCTGTAGTTGTGAAGCTGGCATTTGATCTTTTTGTTTTACAAATTTATGCCCATGCTCGTTCTTTGGCTTGATTGAGAAAAATTCCTCCTCTTCATCATCTTCATCATCTTCATCATCTGCTTGGTGTAATATTTGACTATTCATTATTAATTCATCATTTGATGGGTTGAACCCTACTTGGCCTGAATTGAAGTCTTTTAACAACTCGTTTATATCCATTAGAGATGCAATGCGCTGTTGTGATGGAATGGTTGACAAATTCGGGTGAAAACTTGTAGGATTATTTAATATAGCTTGAGGTTGCTCTACTTCTGCTTTATTGGTCTCTTCTTCTCCATTCTCTTCTGCTTTTCTCTTTTCTTCATTTTCTTCCTCTATTCTCAATTCGCTTAATTTAAGAAACCAGTTATTCAATATTTTGTGAGCTCTGATTAATTTATTAATATTGTTGAAAAATGGAAAATGTGAGATTAAATTATCACTGTATTTGATTAAAATTTCTTGATCTGTTGCACTTACTGGTAAATTTAATTTGATTTCAACTTGTTTAATCTCGAAAAAAACTTTTAACAAATGTAACATTGATTGTAATATTTGATAATTGGATAATTTTACTTTGAATAGATCAGAATCTTTTTCAATTTCAAGTTGATTGTTTATATTTGTCATGATTTTGAATAATTCAATTTTAGATCCTGTGAAATCTAACGGATATATTAATAAGAACTTGAACAATAAAATATTAGTCAAGATATTATATATCGAATTTTCAGTGGTTAAATTTAAAAGTTTTGGTTTTAGTTCGTAATACCCATTTCTAGGTTTTTCAAATCGCAAACTAACGTTGAAATTAGTATTTTGAAATAATTGAGTAATATCATCCTTGTCATTATCACATAAAACTTTCATTAATTTGTAAATAAAAGAATTTGAGCCTTGAAATTTATCACAATTCAAATGTAGTAAAATTTGATTATTTCTTGAAACGTTTAAATTATAATTATATGATGAAAATATTAAATAATATCTTTCAAACAGATAGATTAATTTGTACAAATCTTCAATTAATTCATTAGTTTGAACATCTTTTAAATTTATGAGTTGAAAGTACGTTATTGAACGATGTAAATACAATATTTTTTGATGCTCTTGTGCTTCATTACCATAATTGTTTTCTTGCAGAATGGAATTCAGGCTATTCAAAGTGTTTGTCAAGTTTAATATATGATAGTAATTACATAGCTGAATACAACTCAAAGATAAGTTATAATAAATCTGGTAATAATTTAAATGGATAAAAGAACTCGACGAGGAGTATTGTGATTGTTGTTGCTGTTTACTTCTATTCTGAGGTATTATCGGAGGCACAATGAAATTTTTTTCAATCAAAGTGAATATCTCAAGTACTTTAAAATGACAAAGATTTTTAAAATTTTTGAATCCTCTAAACATCAAAAACTTTTTTGGATACGTTTTGAAGTTTTTGAATTTTTGCTTCTTCAACTTAATGAGTAATTCTGCAACTATTTGATTCAACGTGAGTATAATTAATAAAGTACTCAAATATAATGAATCATTATGATGGTTGATCAAATTTATCTCTTGGTTTTGCAAGCTATTGCTTGGATAATTTATATTTAAAAACTCAATCAACTTTGTGTAGTTTCTGACCACATTGAACACTGTAAGTGGTTTAATTAATTCATATATTGCAGGTTCTTCGTTGATTAATTTTAAATTCTCAATTAAATTGTACGGTGTTACGTTATACTCTTCAGAGGGGGATAATTCTGGTGACTTTTGTAGTTGTAGTGGAGTATTTGACTGCGCTATTGATGACCTATTTGACACTGGAGAATTACTGATTGTATCTTCCTCGATAGAAGGTGATTTTGAATAAATATTGGATGATGTCTGGGATATTGACGGTCTTTTCAAATTGTCATTACTGTTATTAATTTCAATGACCTCACTCAAACTATTAATCGAGTCGAGTGTCTTTTTAGTCAAGGATTTTGGACCTGATTTTTTACGTTCTCTATTTTGAGTACAATTTATATTATTTGAAACACAATGAGAGCAAGGTCTGGAGTTCTCACACTTCACTTTTCGTATAGCACAAGCGTCACAAGCTCGAACATTGGTTTTTCTCTTTTTTTTGGGTTGTTTTGAAGTTGTTGTATGCTTATTAGTTAACTTTTGTATTTGGTTTGCATCCTCGCTTGGATTGAATATATTGGTAAGTGATAATGAATAGAAGTTTTGATTCTTGTTGGGTTCATCCATGTTCAGGGGTCATATGTCAACAAACATATGGATTCTGAATATTAATCCAAATTGGATGAATATTTTTCCTCGTGTATGGAAGGTGGAATTTTCAAATGAGATTAGGTTAACAAAAAATAAATTATATTGTACAGACTATATAGATTAGGAAATAGAGGTAGGGTATGTGTGGTTTTAATAACCGATGGTTGCGACTGAGCCTGATTGATTCAACCATGCTTGGACGGTATCTTGACTCAATGAAGAACCAAAGTTGGTTGAGCTATCAACTTGAACAATATGGATTTCATTACCTGAGAAAATAACAGCAGCTTTGAATGATCCACTGGTTGGTCTTTGGAAATAATCTTGTGATCCACCACCACCACTGGTAGTACCATCATGACCACCTTGACCATCGTGTAAATGACTGATCAACTTATTTGACCCAGTGGATAAAATTTCAAATAAATCTAATTCTCCACATCCTGTTTTCCAACATGAACATGATTCAGCACCGTATTGTAAAGTTCTTGGGATTTTAGCATTCAATAACCATACAGCTGGCATATCAACGTTGTAAGAACCGGAATTATCTGTTGGCATTTCAAATTCAAAAATAAAGATTTTTGATGAACCACCAAAACCATGATGAGCAACTGAATTTGGTCTGTAATAACCACAGGATGAACCTGAACATTTATTACCTGACATTATGACATATTCTTTATTTGAACCAATGGTTACTTCGCTAAGAGCGACTGGAGATGATGAACCACCAGAAGCATCTGAATTAGCGTAAGATAATGAATTACCAAAAGCAGAAGACCAAGTACCTGATCCTGAACCACCATAATAATTTAAAAAGACACAATTATCAGCTGAACCTGGGGTATAATATGAGCTTCTTGACCAAGCGCCTGAAGGTGCTGAGGAAGAAGCAGCAGAATAAGTTTGTGAAGATGTGGTGGTTGGAGCAGAAGATGTTGATATAGATCTATAAGCTTTAAGTTCACCTGATGTGACAGCAAATGATGAAGTAGATGAACTTGAAGAAGCATCTCCTAAAGTTGAAGTTTGAGTGGCTTGGGATGTAATTGCATTACCATTACCATCAACAATAACAGTTTGAGTAACTTGAACAATTTCAGTAGCTCTTTTCTTATGTTTATGATGAATGTGTCTTGTATTACATTCTTCATCAACTTGTCTTTTATTATTATTTGAAGATGGATAATAAACACCAAATTGTAACAATTTCAAAGGGCCTCTGAAATGAACAGATAATTCTTCATCTAAAGGACTCAAGTTACCAGAAAATGAATAAGATTGTTGTGAACATGTACCTGAACTTTCGTCCATATTGGTAACATCTTGATAGGTACCTGAGTAACCTATACCTTGATAAACAACTTTAGAAGTTTGTGAACAATAATAATTACCACCGTCCATAGTACATCCTGCGTTAACAGAAGATATCACTGTTGATAAAATGGTCAACAAAGCTGTGGTTGAGAATCTCATTATAAAAGTAGATAGTTAAATGAATGAGTAAATGTGAGGAAAAGGAAGGACTAAAAGTTAGAAAGATAGATATGAGACTAACAAGTAAAGGAGTGAAAAAATAAGTTGGATAATGAGTAGTTGATGATGATGGTAGATGAAAGATGAAAGGAGTGTAAAGTAGTTGGATAGTTTGTTGATGAGTTAGCAAAGGAGTGAAGTGTTTAGAAATTGAAAAAAAATCAAAAGGAGATTTGCAAATTGTTAAGGATTTGTTGTTGTTTTTATTTCGAGATTAAATTATTCTTGTTAAATTTTGTGCAATGTTTACGTTTATTTTTTATTTATTTATTTATTTCATATTTGTTTCATCGTTAAATCTCTGACCCTCGTATTAAACATATTTTATATTATGTAGTCACGTGCTGTGCTGCTTTTAGTGGCCGGTATTGGATTTATTGGGTGTTTTTCTGCTAAGGAAAGCCTCGCAATGCTCTCGATCGGGTAATAATACAAGCATTGTCACGCTACACAAAATTATTTAGTTTTTATTTTTTATTTTCAAGAAGTTTTATTTTTTACTCCAGCCATTTTTTAATTTGCTCATCTGGTAGCCTCTTCTATGAAGCTACTGCTGGTTGATTAAACATCTGTAGATAATATTCTTCTTCTATTGCATGTTTTTACATCTGTTATCCAGCACTGCGTTCCTCACTAACCACTTTGATAAAATTTAAAGCAATCATAACTTGTTGATATAGTATTCGATTATCAAAGTATTGACCAATCAGGTTGCTGCAAGGCTTTGATTAAATTCAACTAAATTAGTTGCAAAGAAAATCTAAGTTATTTGCCAATCAAATTTCAAGCTTTTGTTAAATTTCGATGAGAACTACAGAAGAGCTAAAATTGAATTTTTAATTCAATCACAGGTTAACTCGGGTAATTCTACAATTGCATTTCAACTTTCTTACACAACAAAAACTGAGACGATTCGATTTCGTTGTTATATGCTCTATAATATTATATTTTTCTGTTGTGACTTCGCGTCGCCCTCACCGCACAATATTTTATCAAGTCTGGTGACTCCTGGCATACGCCAACACGAATTATTTTACTTCCATTACGCGGTACATTTCTCATCATCGTCTTGACAACTACAGTTTTACACGACAGCAAATCGTTTATTATTTCACCATTTTGGTACATCGAATTCTCTACCTCATGATATTGAATCTATTTTAATCCTACTCCGCTTCGACAAGTTTAGAATCTCTGTTTCATTCTCGTTTCGAAAATCAATTCATTGTTGAAACTCTTTTTTTCAATAATTTTAATTTATCAATGACCATCAACATCCAGGTTCAAGAATTGTTAAAGTCACGTTTCATTTCTCATTGTAATTTTTTACTCTGTTTTTCTGTAAAATTAGGTTCATTCGCTTCCGAAAAATTAAATGCCGAGATACGAACAAATCGTCATGTTACTCAAAGTACTCTTTTCTGTGCTCGGCAGAGTTGAAGTAAACAAAGTTCATCAGGTCTAGATCCAAACTACAGAAG
Organism: Insectozyma parachauliodis; assembly: GCA_030565145.1. Taxonomy (NCBI): domain Eukaryota; kingdom Fungi; phylum Ascomycota; class Pichiomycetes; order Serinales; family Debaryomycetaceae; genus Insectozyma; species Insectozyma parachauliodis. The sequence continues at coordinate 128,396 of JAJMBB010000020.1, read as the reverse complement.
GCATGATGAGTTTATTTTATTCTCCACAATCATTGCTTGATCCAGGCACTTAAAAGAGGAACCTAGATTGTAGGCTATTAAACGATTTTAAACGTAAATAATAAAAATTTTTATTCGATCGGATCCTTGAATCGTACATACATCATCTCAACGGTTTCTGTCAGACGTATAATATCGTGCAAAACAAAACAAACATACCGCAACATGCAATATCTAAAAAAACTTTCATCATCTTGGCAATGCTCATAGGCCTGTCTTTTGAAACTCTTTGAAATTTAAATCTAGATCGAATGATTAAATTTATGAGAATACTTTAAACCCTTGATGTTTCAGTATAAGAGTACATTTACATGATTTTCTTGTGCAAAAAACACAGCGTTTGTTACCTACGCACCCAAGGATGAAAGTTTATAAATGTATAGGTTGAGCGTTGTACCGCCGGTCGCTGATTCCTCATATCTCCACCTCTTGAATAGTTTCTCAAGTGGAAGTTTAGATCTTGTGTTACTTGGTGGTTTGATAGTATTTTTTATTTCATTTTAGCATATCATCTTCCATCAGGGTTCATGATTGTAACGAAAAAATAGCTGTTGAAGTACTCGCTATTTATGACATCTTCTTCAAACTCTATTATTTCAAAACAAGCCAAATCGGATTACAAAAATAACAGACCGAATGTGAATATAACATTTCCATCAGCTGAAAGAAAAATCTCTCCAAATCATGATTTATCCATCATACCACAATATTGTAAATTGAAATTCGAAGTTGAGGATATAACCATGTTGGAAAACTTACACAATCAGCTAGTTCAATTAGGTACCTTGCACGTCACAAGTTTATTTACATTTATAATCAATCTAAATAGACAGAAGTTATCGACCGATGAGATAATAATCATCTTTGTTGATTATTTTATGAATCAATTTAGCCAGCTACCGTTTTTGTCCAACTCAGTAATCACGAACCAGGAGATCAATATCATAAAATTGTTGTTTATAGACTTTTACATTGATTATAATCTAATTACTCTAGGACAGTATAATCTCAAGAATTTTGGAAAATTTCAGCAAAATATCTCAAATTTTTTCCAAACTGAAAGAAACATCATTATGGGGCAAAACAAAAACTTTATGAATGAGTCTTTATCTGCTTTTTTAAACGATTGGTTTGTCAATTTGAAACAATTAAGATGATTGTTATTTTGGCTGCAAAAATTTAGTTGTGTATATAATTAAATATAAATAATTTTCGATGCGATGCGATAAAAGATAAAAGTATACTATGGGTGAAAGAAATCACAAGAAACAGAAGTTGGATGCACAAGATTCGAAAGCTGAATTAGTTGCTGAGGAGGCTGAAAAGTCGTTAAAAGAACACCCTCATGATGAAGATGTTGAATCAATGATTCATCATGATCAAGGCGAGTTTAAAGGTATCGTCAGACATCAAACAACAGCAAAACAAGGGGAAACGTTGGAAAATGGTCCCATCAACCCATTCACAGGCTCACAATTTTCTTCACAATATTTCACAATCCTTAAAACAAGAAGAGATTTACCAGTACATTACCAACGTGAAGAGTTCTTAAAAATTTTTCATACTAGTCAAATCATGGTATTTGTTGGTGAAACAGGTTCGGGTAAAACCACTCAGATACCTCAATTTGTATTGTACGATGAAATACCTCATTTGATAAATAAACAGGTTGCATGTACACAACCAAGAAGAGTTGCTGCCATGTCGGTTGCATCAAGAGTTGCAGACGAGATGGATGTCGAATTGGGTCAAGAAGTTGGATATCTGATAAGATTTGAAAATAAAACTAGTTCTAAAACAATATTGAAGTATATGACCGATGGTATGCTATTAAGAGAGGCAATGGATGATCACAATTTATCAAAATATTCATGTATAATTCTAGATGAAGCTCACGAAAGAACTTTGGCAACCGATATATTGATGGGTTTGATCAAACAAGTCAGTTTGCGTAGAAAAGATCTCAAAATTATAATCATGTCTGCAACATTAGATGCAGAAAAATTTCAAAAGTATTTTAATAATGCTCCATTGTTAGCTGTTCCTGGTAGAACTCACCCAGTTGAAATATATTATACACCAGAATTTCAAAAAGACTATTTAGATGCGTCTATTAGGACTGTATTACAAATCCATGCAACCGAAGGTGAAGGTGATATATTATTATTCTTAACTGGTGAAGAAGAAATTGAAGATGCTTGTAAAAAGATTCAACTAGAAGGTGACGAATTGATTAGAGAACAAAATTGTGGTCCTTTGAAAGTATATCCATTGTATGGTTCATTACCACCAAATCAACAGCAAAAAATTTTCGAACCTGCACCTATAAACCCAAATGGTACAAAACCAGGTAGAAAAGTGATTATATCAACAAACATAGCGGAAACTTCGTTAACCATTGATGGAATAGTGTATGTTGTAGATCCAGGGTTTTCAAAACAAAAAGTTTATAATCCAAGAGTACGAGTTGAGTCTTTATTAGTATCACCAATATCAAAAGCTTCGGCTCAACAAAGAGCTGGTAGAGCAGGGAGAACAAGACCAGGTAAATGTTTCAGATTGTATACTGAAGAAGCATTCAAGAAGGAATTAATTGAACAAAGTTATCCCGAAATTTTAAGAAGTAATTTAACTTCAACGGTTTTGGAATTGAAAAAGTTAGGAATTGATGATTTAGTTCATTTTGATTTCATGGATCCACCCGCTCCCGAAACAATGATGAGAGCTTTAGAAGAATTGAATTATCTACAATGTTTAAATGATGATGGAGATTTGACTTCTCTTGGTAGATTGTCTTCAAATTTCCCATTAGATCCAATATTAGCAGTTATGTTGATTGGGTCAAGTGCCTTTGAATGTTCAGAAGAGATTTTAACTATAGTTGCAATGTTGTCGGTACCAAATGTTTTTGTACGTCCTATAAGTGCTAGAAAGAGAGCAGATGAAGCCAAGTTACAATTTAGCCAACCGGATGGAGATCATTTAACTTTGATCAATGTGTATGAGTCTTTTATACAAGATCATCAAGATTTATCACCACACCAATGGTGCAGGGAAAACTTTTTAAGTTACAGATCTTTAATATCGGCAAGAAATGTAAGAAATCAATTACAAAGGTTGATGGAAAAATTTGATATTCCTTTGATTACAAATTATCAACAAATATCAGACTCAAAATATTGGGAGAATATTAAAAAAGCTTTAATCGGTGGATTTTTCATGCAAGTGGCCAAAAAGAAATCAAGCAACAAAGCGTATCTTACAATCAAAGATAATCAAGATGTAATGATTCATCCATCAACTATATTACAAAAAGAAGGTGAATGGGTGATATACAATGAATTTGTATTAACTTCGAAAAATTATATTCGAACTGTTACTATCATTAAACCAGAATGGTTAATTGAAATAGCACCAAAATATTATAATTTAGATCATTTTCAAAAAGGAGATGTTAGATTAAGTTTAGAAAGAGTCATAGGTAAAGTCGATACCATGAACAAAATTGAGAAAAAAAAATCAAAATCTAAGTCAAAATAAATATATATTTTATTATTCTTTAACAAGAACGGAAGCTGCTCCCATACCAGTACCAATACACATAGAAGTTAAACCAAGTTGACCTGGTTGTAATAATCTTAAAATAGTGGCATATTGTCTAGCACCAGTACAACCTAATGGATGACCTAAAGCAATGGCACCACCATTCAAATTAACTTTTTCTTTTGGAATGTTACAACTTTCAATTGAATATAAACATTGACCGGCAAATGCTTCATTAATTTCGTAAACATCAATATCTTTAACTTCCAATCCAGTTTGTTTTAAAACTTTTGGTATAGCAACGGCTGGACCAATTCCCATAATTTCTGGTGGAACACCAGCAATCGAACATAAAACAAATTTAGCAATTGGTTTATATCCATGTTTTTCAGCATATGATCTCTTCATTAACAAAACTAATGCAGCACCATCTGAAACTTGTGATGAATTACCAGCTGATGAAACACCATCCTCTTTGAATGCTGGTTTAATTTTAGCTAATTTTTCTTTAGTGACACCTGGTCTAATACCTTCATCAGTATCAATCCAAACTTTCTTTTCTTTTGGTTCATCATCATCTTCGTTTTCATCTTCATCATCGTCGTCATCATCTTCTTGGAAAACTTCTATTGGTAAAATTTCATCTTTGAATTTACCTGCTTTTTGAGCATTTTCAGCTTTTTGATAAGATGAAGCAGCAAATTCATCTTGAACATCTCTTGGAATGCTGAATTTGGCACATACGTTTTCATTGGTTATACCCATTGGAATACCATTTTTGATAAATTCTGGATGTTTTTCATATGCTGGGTCAATTTTAACTAAAGCTTGTGGGCCATAGTTTTTAGTCATACTTTCAACACCACCTGCTAAACCAACTTCAATTTCACCAACTTTAATTTTGTTGGCAACTTGAGAAATTGACATCAAACCAGATGAACATTGTCTATTGATAGCAATGAATGGAGTAGAATAAGGTAAACCGGCAGACAATAAAGCACCTCTGTGTTCAAAATCACCAGCTCTACCGTTCAAAACATTACCAATAGCGACATCTTGAATGATTTTTGGATCAACCCCGGTTTTTTTGATGAATTCATGAGTGAATTGTCTCAAGATGAAATCAGATCCAACATCTTTGAACCCACCTTTACCACCTTTGGTTAAAGCAGTTCTATATGCTGCAACTATAACGACATCATCAGGATTTTTCTTTAAATATTGGTCTTTGGCTGACATAGTTGAATCTCTATATTTGAAAAAAAGATATGTAAATATGAAAAGTTTAAGTGTAAAAAAGTTGGAGGATAAATTATAATATATAAAGTATTAGTTCAACATTTTATCCTCTGAAATTTAGTTAATATATGGGGAAAATCTTATTACGTAAACTACACCACTCAAATTATGTAAGTGGCACATTATTTTATATTTATTTTTGATTTTTTCTTCTGTGTTGTTTAACCGAAACATAACTACCGCTAAGTTGAGGCACTATAGTTGAGCAAACTTGATGTTTTACAACATTTGGGACTGAAATCAAAGCTTTCTGATTCATTACAACTCTACAATTCATTGATAAAGTACAATTTCAAACTGGTGTTGCAAAGTTGAAAGATTTGTGCCCGCTGGCCCTACCTCGGTATAAAGTTCTGCTGCGAAATGGAATTTAAAGTAATGATGATATCCATTACCGAGCTAAATTTAAACTGTGGGGGAAAACAAAATTGTTTTGACGTGCACCGGTGCACAAATTCCAGAGGCAATCCTGTGAATTCAATAACCAGCGTAAGACACGGCTAACTATTACTACCGTTTTCGGAAGTCAACAATTTGGACCTTGATTTTTTTTTTTTCGTTTGCGGCTTTACTTCGTTAATGTTAACAATTCTCCGTAACCATACACCGACGACTTTGACTCACGATTATCATACAATATGACTGTGTTTCTCAAGAAAAACGCGTCTATACTTGTAATAAAACAACTGATAATTTTATCAAAATTCTAACGATCTTGTTTCTAATCAATTTTATAACCGTCTAATATTATTTTTGAGGTACCTTACAAGCTTTATCGTGTTCAAATATTATTTGTTTATCGAGAAAAAAGTTTAATTTTCTATAATTTACAACTTAAGTACATTAAGCTCAATCACCAACTACTCATTCTTTCGTTTATATCTTATCAGAGTGATCTCGCAGCAAATTCATTTAATTATCAAACCAAATTCTGTTATTCCTGCTTTTTAATTATAATAAAAGAGTTCAAAATGGGGAATTTAATGGTATGTACCTTATAAGTCATTACAAGACTTTACTAACTTGATTTTAGTCAAAATTATTCAAAAATCGTGAAATGAGAATTTTAATGTTAGGTTTGGATAACGCTGGTAAAACAACTATATTGTACAAATTGAAACTAGGCAAAACTTCTAAAACAGTTCCAACAGTTGGTTTCAATGTGGAAACAGTTAAGCATAAAAACGTTTCATTTGCTGTCTGGGATTGTGGTGGACAAGAAAGAATAAGACCTTTATGGAGACATTATTTTACCGGTACAAATGCTTTGATTTATGTTGTTGATTCATCTGATGCCAACCGATTAGAAGAATCAAAAAATGAATTATTCAGAATTATAAGTGATAAAGAGTTGAGTAATTGTTTACTCGTTGTTTTAGCAAACAAGCAAGATGTTGAAAATGCAATAAAGCCAAAGCAGTTGATTGAATCTTTCCAATTAAACAAATTAACTGGGAATCATACTTGGTCTGTTATACCTACAATTGCAATTGACGGCACAGGTTTAGTTGAAACATTAAATTGGATTTCATCACACTCTAAGTAAAGAAAACAAAAAATTCATTAAAACATATTTATATTTTGCATCTATTCAATTCTTCATGAATATATAATCTATATTATTTTTGTTCCCAGACATTAACCTCTCCATTTTCTTCTCCAAAATATGCTTTATCGACCAAATTTATAAATAACCCTGTATCAACTACACCAACTAATAATTTAATTTTTTCATGTAATTCTTTTGGATTTTTAATTTCTCCAAAGTCAGCATCGAGCAAAAAATTGTTATTGTCAGTAACTACAGGTCCTGCTTTTGCTTTACCACCTTGCCTCAAATCAACGGATTTACATCCTAATTTTTTTAATTCTCTTATAATGGTTGTGAATGAATTTGGTACAATTTCAATGGGGACACCTTGAGTCCAGACTTTACCCAAAACTTCCGATTTCTTTCTATAATCAGCAACTACAATAAATTTTTTACTGTTTGATGCAACTAGTTTCTCTTGAAATAAGCATGCTCCTCCACCTTTAATCACATTTAAACTTGGTTCAACTTCGTCCGCACCATCGAAAGCAATATCCAATTCTGGATATTGTTCAATTGTACCTAAATTCAATTTGTTATCTATAATTAATTGCTTCGATTGAAACCCGGTTGGAATACATATAAATTCATTTTTATTTGATAATTGGCCGATTCTTTCAGCTACATAGATTACAGTCGAACCCGATCCAATTCCAATAAATTTAGCATTCTTTGGGAAATTTTCATCTACTGCTCTATAAGCAGCTTGTTGTTTAGCAGATTCAACTTTAGATAATGACATAGTGATATATTTTCTAGTGATAAATTTCTTTATCATACAATTAGATATCTATTTTGCTGTTCTCCGGATTTATTGGAATCTAAAACGTGAATAATTAGGAGTTGTACATATTAGATAATGTCTTATGTAATGTCTATAGCCCTAGCCCTACGTTTAATCAGCTGCGTGAATTTTGAAGTATAATTTTGATGTAGTACACACATTTTTTTTACTCTAGTTAACACTCAAATTAAATTGCAGTTTATCGAATGCGAACCTGTAAAATAACCAAAAATTTCAATACGAAAAAAACATATTTTTCAGTTGTGATTGAAGAAGTAACTTTCCTTAGTAATATATATACATAATACACTTTATATATCAATATGTCAACCAAGATTTTATCAGAAAATCCAACTGAATTAGAATTAAAAGTTGCTCAAGCTTTTATTGATTTAGAAACTCAAGCTGATTTAAAAGCTGATTTAAGACCATTACAATTCAAATCAATTAAAGAAATTGATGTTGCAGGCGGTAAAAAAGCTTTAGCCGTTTTCGTTCCACCACCATCATTACTCGGATACAGAAAAGTCCAAACCAGATTAACTAGAGAATTAGAAAAAAAATTCCCAGACAGACATGTTGTCTTCTTAGCTGAAAGAAGAATCTTACCAAAACCATCTAGAAAAGCTAGAAAACAACAAAAAAGACCAAGATCAAGAACTTTAACCGCTGTTCATGACAAAATCTTAGAAGATTTAGTCTTCCCAACCGAAATCATCGGTAAAAGAGTTAGATACTTAGTTGGTGGTAACAAAATTCAAAAAGTTTTATTAGATCCAAAAGATTCAACCGCTGTTGATTACAAATTAGAATCATTCCAACAATTATACTCAAAATTAACCGGTAAACAAGTTGTTTTTGAAATCCCAAGTGAAACTCATTAAATTAACAATCAAAATTAAAATATTTAATCAAGAATTTAAACAAGTTATGTAATTTTTTTTTTAATTTTTTGGATTCAAAATCAACGGGTATGTTTAAATTCGAAATTAAATGTAATATAAATAGTGTAAATTAGGTTTTAATATAATTTATATCATCCAAAATATTTTATATATTGTAGATTTTATATCTTCTTTACATAACCGGTTGGAAACATTCCTACTTGACCATTTAGCTCCCCTTCTGTCCAACCACTTCCTTCAGTATCATCTTGAACAAGTATGATTTTGTCTCCTGGTTGAATACTTATCTCATCATCGCCATCTGCTACATATGCATATAAAGCTTCCACATACTGGACTTTTTTAGCTCCTTTCTTTGGTGTCACTGCAGGGCCCTTTTTTTTTACTTCTTCTCTTGAAACAATTTCAATATAACTTGTTGGAACTAACCCTCGTCCAGATTGCGTTTCAACCAAAGTCCATCCTGAGCCATCATCTTCTTCAATCACTGGGAATTGTTCTCCAACAATCAATGAAGTTTCATCCGATCCTTGTGACTGATAAACATATAACGCTTTACCTTGTGTTCCATGGGAATTTGATGATGATATACTTTTGAATCTTCGAAGATTGAATGAACTGCTACCTAGAGAATTGTTCGTCTTCACTCTTTGAATTGAGTCTCCGTTAATCACGGGTTCTTCCTTTTTTTTACCTTTGAGAAATCCAAACTTTGACTTTTTCACTTCTTGGGGAGCTGAATAACTTAAATCTCGATCACCTGCATAATTTTGGATAATTTCTATCTCAACTTCATTCTTGACTCTAGACGATTCTTCTTTGAAAAATCTTTCTAATATCAATAATGATGATTGCAAATTCGAATCAAATGTTAATGTGATGTTACTTAATTCTTCTTTTCTTTTTGTAGCACTTTCTTCCAATTTTTGTTTTGTTTCCATGACATTGTTTTCTAAGTTGTTATAATTTGATGATGCAATAGCTAATCTTTTTTTTAAATTTGTTAATTCAGGTTCTTTCACAATTAAACTTTCGTCGTCATGCCATATAGAACTAGGAATAAAATAAAAATCTTGTGGTTCTTTCCAATCGCTTAAGTTATGTTTTATAAACATTGCACTATCTAGTTTTGGATTATTTTGATCAATAACTTTATCTATCGAAAACAACTTTTCTTTAACCTTATCTAATGAGTTTCTTTCAATGATTGATGCATTTTTGAGTATTTTATTAAGCAATGTTATCCTTGATTCATTCAATTCTTGTATATAATCTAAAATCTCTGGACAATCTTGATAATAATATTTATCTTTTAGTCTATTTGCAATATTAATTTTGATCAAATAATCGTTTTTACCAATGTTCATTTCCACTTCTTTTTCTGCCAATTTCCTACCATGTTTATCCAGGGGCGATTTCTCATTCTTTTCTCTTGCTGATTCTGTATGTTGACACAATAAATCATAATGTTTCTTTGCTTTGTTGACCTCATCTTCAGTTCTCTGTTTTTCAGAATTCAAGTACTCGTTTATGTTGTTGATTTGTTTATATAGCTTTTCATTCTTATGTTTCAAAGAAACTATATTGTCACAAACCTTCAATTGCAATTCTTTTGATAATAATGATTTTTCTTCCGATATTAACTCAGTCTGGGTCAATAATTCATTCCACATTACTAACGATGCATTTTCCAATGATCCAGGAGTAATTTGAGGTTCATCACCAACAGATAAATTACTCGAAACTTTTGATTTTTTATCGAAATATTTGCTTGTTAATTCTTTGAGCTTGACTGAATATTCTTTCTCCAAAGCTGAACGCTCTTTGTAAAAATCGTCTATATCTTGTAACCAATTGATATTATTGGTTGCCCAATTGGATGTGATTTTGTACGAGTCTTTCAATTCATTTCCAATTGATAAATCCTCGAGACTCATTTTGAAAGATCAAATTTAACTGCGAAGTAAAATATCTTTCTCACTTGTGGTTATTTTCATGATCTACTAAAAACAAATCATCAAAAGTGAAGAGACGATTATTTAAATACGCTTTAACTGCGTTGTTACTTCCCAAGAAACCATTCAAGCTTATCGATTTTATTCGACTCAAGAGGGTTAAAAAAATGATTAATGGTCAGGAACTAAATCGTAGAACAAGATTTATAAATTTTGCAAAATCAACAAGGGATGTATATCTACCAAAAGTGACAAGTACCATATCGAAAGCTTTCACAAACCCTAATGCCATATACGATCAGGAAGGCCGAATGTTGTTGCCCTCAAACACAGCTATCCATTTGTTCCCGCAGTATACGTTCGAAAGAAATGGGAAATACTACATCAAAGTAAATGGGTGGATGTCGGCAGCTGGAGGGATGAACAGACGGAACAAAATGATGATATCTGTACTTACAAAAATCATAAAACAATCCAACAATACGAATTATTATATAAATAACTTGGAGCAAGATTCCAATTTAAATCAAGAGATATTCAATCCAGACTCAGCTTCAACTAATAGTTCAAGTGATGGCGAAAGTATCATGTCTAATGAATCTGTATCAGAGTCTAATAATACAAATGTTATCAAAGATAGGTTAAAACATTTCTTATCAAAGAATATACCCAATACACCGGTCCAGATCACAATTGGCAGTGAGGATAGTCTGGGGGTCGAATTGAAAAGTGAGACATTAATAACGGATAATTATGGATTTTTCAAAATAACAGTTGAAGTTGACTATAAACCTTCAATTGTACAAGTTTCGTCTATGATTTCAGACACGATATTTGCGTTTCAAGATATAATGATATTTAAGAACAATGGAATAGGAATCATAAGTGACATAGACGATACTATTAAAATGACTGGGGTTATCGGGGATAAAAGACTCCTACTTCGAAATTTATTAGTTAATGACATGATAGATTGGTCAATTCCATCGGTGATTAACTGGTTTATTAAAATCTATAAACGTGAAGATGTTGATTTTTTTTATGTTTCAAATTCACCTTCTCAATTGTTTAATATTATTTATCAATACTTAAATCTAGTTAATTTACCTCCTGGTTCAATTCATTTGAAAACATATCAAGGTAATTTAATCAACTCATTGTTGGAACCTCCTAGTTTAAGAAAACAGGATTATTTACACAAAATTTTAAAAGATTTCCCTCAAAAGAAATTTATTTGCATAGGGGATTCAGGTGAATATGATCTAGAAGCGTATGTTGATTTGGCCAAAAAGTATCCAAATCAACTAATATCAATAAACATACGGTATGTAGAGGATTCGTTTAGTGATAATGATGATTTAATGATATTTAAAGAGATAACAAATCTTTTATCAATCAACAAGAATAAAATACCAAATGTCAAAACTATTACTGAAGATTTAATTGATTTATCAGATGATACAAAGGTACCGCCAATGATACCCAAGAAGCCAAACAATTTAAAGAGCAAACCAGTTGGTAGAAAGCCTCCGTTGCCAGATAGACCAGTTTCATTACCACCAACTTCGAATATATCATCGGATGGGAATCTCATTGATCAAGATTTGCCACCTCCATTACCAAAAAGAAAAATAGAAACTAAATTAAATTCAAGCTCTTCCAGTCTTGACTTTGATGATATTTGTTTATCAGCGAAATATATCGATTTACAAGAAACTGATAAAAAGGGTTTTAAATGGATTCAAAGAATTATACAATCCATTAATGAATTGGAAGGTACAAACACGAAAATCAATTTGTTTATGGATGACGATGATCAGTTTTTCAAAGATAGTCATATAGAGTTGGATGAATTGTGTAAAAAATAATATATTTATGCAGTTATTGGATTTGATCCATTCTCTAGTTTTACTTCATTCTCTTGTTGATAATATTCTTGAACATTTGAACCATCACCGTAATCTTTAATTTTTTCGTCACGTTCGTCAGGCAAATCTTTTTTGAATTGTGATAAATCCCATGATTCATTTCCATCATCTTCTTCAGCATAATATTTATCACTGAATTTTTCCAATATGAAATCCCTACCTGTCAATATTTTTTTACCTGCTTTTCTTTCTTCTTCGAGCTTCAATTTATCTTTTTTAGACTTTTGTTCAGCTTTCCATTTTGCAAAACTCTCTTTAGTAATTGGCGTGAATTTGGATTTGTCTAATTTCGATCTTTCTAATTCCAAAAATTCTTCTAATGTGATCTTTGGTGCACTTTCTGCCGCTAGTTTCTCTAACTTCTTTTGCTCTTTTGTTTTCAATATGAAACCAGGTGGTAAGGAGTGTTTATATTTACATTCATTACCTCCATTAGGACAAACCCAAAACCAACCATATTTCCCGTTCTCAACAGCTTCAATGAAAAATTTACATACAATATCTGTTGTCGTTTTTGGATTACCATGTTTTGACATTATAACTTTTCTTAATTTCTCTTCATCCCAATTATCCATTGTGTCTTGTAGTTTTTCATCTTCTCTTGAATCTGTGTATAAATCTTTCTTGAGATCTTTTCTTCCAACGTTTGGATCGTGACTGAATTTACATTTGTTTCCTTTTGTACATAATCCTTGTTTGAAAAATTCACATAATATAGATTTTGGATCAACTCCGAATGGTACTTTTTGAGGTTGAATACCGAATAATTTAGCTGCTTCTCGTTTAGCGTCTTCGCTCGCTTTCTTTTCTTCTGCTCTACGTTTGGCTTCTGCTTCTTTCTTCTTAGCTAATCCACCATCTGCTCCAGACTGGATTTGTGAGATCTGACTCTGCACCTTCTTAGACTTGTTTTTATTTTTAAGTCCAAAGGTTTTATCATCGACTTTTTGAGCTTTTGCCTTTGCTTTATTCTTATCAGATACTTGTGGTTTCTTCTTTGGTGGCATTTTGATACTTGATGTTTGAAAATTTTTTATTTTTTTTACTTATAGTGTGAGAATTAGCAACACTTTTTTAGGGTGCAAAATGAAGATATACACGATAGTCATTATATTAAAACCTATTTAAACTTTTGAGAGGTCTTCTTTTTCGTTGGTAATGTCTCATTACATATATCAGAAGATGAAGTTGTTGTTATTCCATTCGAGCTTCTTTTGAAACTAGATTGTGTATGCAAGTCGGGGGAGATACTAGTTTGAGATGCGTTGGGAGAATTATTAGAATTTCTTGTAATTATTGACTTTTTCGATCTCTTTTTTCCCCCTAGTAATCCTTCAAATCTTGTACCATTTTCATCTTTCAAATCATACTTGGGAGTGGTAACCACCGGGGTTTTGGTTATTGTGGATGGTGTTGAGATTTTATCAAACCCAGGCGTTAATTGCATCTTGGGTGTTGTTAAGCTTGAATTACTTCCGTTATTATTGAGCAGATTCAATTTTTGATTACTACTGGTTGTCTTTTTAAATGGCATATATGATCTTCTGATTGATGATTGGAATAAATTCGACAGCAAGTTATTTGTAGCTATGTTACCACCGATTGAATCTGCTAAATTTGTTTTGAAGGAATTGTTCGATTGAGTTCTGGCTAGACTCTTATTCAATAGTACAGAAACATTTTTATCATAAATATTTGGTGCTGAATCCATTGGTGTTGAATTATCGCTTGAGTTGCTGTATCTAGTATCGACTGAAGCTGAATGAACGTGGTAATTATTGTTGCGTGGATTATTTGCCAGGTGGAGTTGCAGGATAGGTAATACGACTCCATTTCCATCTGCATCTTTTGTGAAAAATGAATCGAAATCGTCTAATGCCGCCCAAACGTTGCTCAAAGAAGCTTCTGGAGGATCTTCGACGTTTACAGAGCTGGAATCATTGTAAAAATCAGTGGTATTTATATGAGCATTATCCTTTTCGATTTTTTCACCTTGAGCGTAATAATCCTCCATGTGGAATTGAATCTCTTCTTCATTCTTATCTTCTTCAACAGAGTCGGTTGTAACTAAACATGTTGAAAATACAGCATGTACGTTATTTCTTGTACTTGCGCTGGTGACTGCTGGCATTGGAATGGACCATCCGCTCTCATCTGGAATCCCAAATAATGTAGCGGTATTCTCATATTCTTTCTTCATCGATGTGTTACCCAAAGACATTCTCAATACGTCCTTATCCAATTGAGATCCTGAAATCGTTACAGTTTCATCCAAAACTGCAAGTGCCTCATCCGCATAGTCTGTTAATAATAACCTCAACAATGGTGAAATCAAATCAGCCCCAACACCCAAAAATTCATCCTTTTGTAAATCGATTTTTGGGAATATCATTTTCAAAATACTCATTGTTTCAGTTTTGACCCAGTCTATTTTATTAGATAATAATCCTAATAATAAGACTAAAATTTGTGCTTCGTATTCAGGGAAAAAAATTCGTTCAATGGTTTGGACTGATTGAACAAGAAAATCTCTCTTGGTTCTGAATTTCCCTCTTGCTAGCGAAGATAATACTCTTGCTAATAAATCTTTATTGTTGATTTCTGCTAACTTGCTTATATTCATTGCAATTTCACTAATGTTTGCGTTTGAATCAAAAGAATGTAAGAATCTCGGCATGTTTGCTAATAAAGCAGTCAATATTCTAGGATCCCCCATGCCGATAATTTGTGAATCTTTCAAAATTATCAATTTGTCTAGAAATTTCAATGATGGTTCCCAAGATGTTGAAGATCTCAAACCAACCATAACAATTTGTTGTAATCCTTCAAATCTACCTTCCCATTTAGGCGGAAATGTTGAAATCAAACATGATACTGTATCAATTGCATCCAAATCTATTTTATCGACAAATTTATTCAAAGTCGATAATACTTCTATGTATTCTTGCTCATGAACTGTACTCAAACATGCAACACCCGACCAAAATAATTGTGGGAAATCAATCAAGTTTTCTGATGATAGTTCGGCCGTTATAGCATTTAAAGTCATTAATATTTGCATTGCAAATCCTTGAATATCAACAGTTTCATCACTTATGGTGTTGGATAAACGATGTAACATATCTTTCAACATCCCTTGATCTAGAAATGATAGTAAAGATCGAAAGATCTGAAACGATCTGCATGCAATATGTCTTACCGCACATGTGGTTGCCCAATTCAATGCCACTCTACTCCAATCATCTTGAATTGTTGAAATTTTATTGAAAATCTTCAATATGTTTCTAATTAATAAATCCATATTTTTTGGTGTT
The DNA here is from genome assembly GCA_030565145.1 of Insectozyma parachauliodis. NCBI lineage: Eukaryota > Fungi > Ascomycota > Pichiomycetes > Serinales > Debaryomycetaceae > Insectozyma > Insectozyma parachauliodis. The sequence goes on along the minus strand of JAJMBB010000020.1, from coordinate 113,038 downwards.
CTAGCCCCTTTTTTATCATTATTCAAATCATCGTACATCCATAAATCTTTTGCATTGTCTGTTCTCAAAGTATTAATTACTTCAGTCATTTTCGGATTGTCGTCACTCTGAGAGCGTATAATATGTATCAACAAAGTAGCGGCTTGTTCTCGTATAATAGGAAGATAATGGTCCAATAGTGAAAATGCAATGTGTAATAATAATGGTAATTTGTCTATTATAATTTCTTGTTTTTCAATCAACAAATCCGCCAAAAAGACCATTGATAATTGTCCAATCGAAAATGCAGAATCTTTTTCATTTGCTGGAATTAAACTTGTCAAATTTGCAATGTATGGAATTATGTTTTCTAAAGCTTCATCGTTTGGAGATAATACCAGTTTGGTTTGGGGTGGAACCATTAGTTTTGGTTGCAAATTGTCAATAAATTTCTCAATGACATATAATGGATTCGATAATGTCAAGTAATTAATAATAGTTCTGCTGGTGTTAACAAATATCGGATGTTTCTTTTCGAGACATAAGTCAAATATGAACTTTAGAATCACATCAAAATTTTTGCTACTAGCTAAAGATGTCCATAATGTCTGAATTTCATTCAGAAAATAATCTCCATATTTGATAGTAATTTCAAACAAATTAGTAAGAAGCATTGTTGAATATTGATCCAACTCACCATCACCACTGAAAACAATATTTTGCAACATAGAAAGTAGGACAACAACAATGTTTTTTTTACCATCAGTATCAACAAAGTTGAAATATTTGAAAAGATAACTCAATCTAACAAATGAAATTTCGGGTTTATCTGAATACATTTTTAATGATATGTCGTATAACGCTTTTTTAAATACCACTGAATTGTCGCTACAGACCAAATCAACTACTCTTTCCAAAGTATTTGTTTTTAAATATTTGTTCTCTAAAAATGCTAATAAATTTATAGCAGATTTTCGAATTTCTAAAATGTTATTACCACATAAGAATATTGCAAGACATACAATCTCACTTGGACAATAATCTGATTCGTCTTTCTCCATATAAATTGTAGAAAATGTACAAAAATACTTTTTCACTAAAATACTCGACTTTGAAGTATAACATTGTTGAAGAATTATACTTTTGATTTCATTATTATCGAAATTATTACTTAACAAATTCTTCATTGCAGTTAAACCAATCTCTTGATTTTTTTCTAATTCTGAAATCAATAAAGAATGAATCCAATTCATTAAGCTAGGAATGTCAAATGACACAATTGCTATATCACCAACTATTGTTTGTTTGATACCACCTGAACATAAAGTAGCCATACAACTCAAAGTAGTTTGATCTAATTTCCTACGTTCCAAATCAAGCAAAGCAATGGCTGGGGAATCTTTATTGACTCTTTGGATCATGACATCATATCTGTCCTCGGTGATTTCTTTCGCATCCCCATATCCACACCATTCCTTTAGATAATTAAAACATGCAATTCTTGCTTCAAATGGAAGCCATTTATCCAAAGACTTATCTTGTAACCCAGTATATACATTCTCCAAAAAACCTGCAAAATATCTTCTCAATCTTTGAAAATCAATATTAATTTGAACTTCTGGTATTGTTAAAAAAGTTTTGACATTTTTCACAATCGTAACTAGAATGGCAACGACTGTATCATCATTATAAATCAAATCATCTTTGAGTCTTGCAGTTAAATTCATAAGAACATGAACAACTTCTATCCTATATCTATCATCATTATAATCGCGTTTATCAGCCTCAGTGTTCCAATCAGTAGTCACCAATGGGATGTTCTCAAGAAATGTTTTGAAAATATTGATATTAATATGACTGAGACCTAGAATTACAGCTTCTCTAATTCTCAATTGCGATGAATTCAATAAAGGCAAAACCATTCTAAAAACGGACTTGGCACTTGTGATTTTTTGATGTTGAATAAAGATAGGTACTGATTTTTTTCTGCCATGAGTTGGCTGCAGTGGGAATGATATTTTTTGTTCACCAGTGGTTGTTAATGATATACAAACAAAAATCAAATACAACTTCCATTGATTGATTAATATCTCAGGTGGAATATTCCCCATTAAATTTTTGGAAAAGACTGAAAAAAACTTGTCTTTTTCAGAATAATCACTGATTATTTCATGCATTTGAACTAAGTTAACACAAACAATATCACGACAAACAGCTACTGGTATAGGGCATCTTTCAAAAAAAATTTCTAAAATTCTAGGATACAATCTAAACCAAATTTTGGAATCAATCCCTTGATCAGATTCAGCTAACCTTAATAAAATGTTCTTCTTATTTTTCAATTTTGCCAATCTCGTTCTTTCCGGAATACTCAATTCTTTTTTGTAAGGTTTGATTAAATTCACAAAATCAATTTCTTCCAATACATGTATTAGCCTTGTACCTTCATCGGCGACAAATTTTGATGAGCTTCGAACGTGTTTACTTTTAAGTGGTTCGTTTGTTATATCATATATGACTTGATCGAATTGTTCAACAATTTTCAATATGCTCAAACTGTAATACCTGGTTTTTGGGTCTTGTGAACAAAGAAAATATAATCCTATACCTTCAATACCTTCAATTGCTGTGATTATTGATTTCCATTCAATTTCATCTATTGGTTTCCAATCAAAAAATGTTTCCATTTCATAATTTTTATCTGTGACTAGGTATAAATCATTTTCTTTTCTCTTTTTCTCATAAATGTTTTCAGGTACAACTTTTTTCCTATTTTCCTTTAACTCATTTAATGATTGTAACCAACAGTTTAATAATTCAGTATATAATTTTTGTAATTTTAAAAATTTTTCTGAATACAAGTAAGCTAGATCATAAGTGAGTCCTGTTTTTTCACTGATTTGAAATGCCAACTTGGCGTATATAGTTAACAAAGTAGCAGGGTTAGTTCTGTTTGCAATTCTTTTCAATGCATTTATAGATTTGGTTGATATTTTAAAATCAGTGTGTAAAACATTTCTTGTCAAAAGTTCGACAATTTGTTTGAATGGGATACCACATAATGATTCATTATGTGACAAAGGAACCATGACATAAGGTATCAAATCGATTAAATTCGCAAATAGTTCAAAATGACAATCTTTAGGTTGTGTATCATAATTGAAATGAAATAATGAAGAAGTTTGAGATTTTACTGTGGTTGTTTGATCCTTGACATTTGATCCATATTGCGAGTCCAACAATTTAATTAAAGATCCTAAAGATTTACAAATTTCTTCATGTGCTATCAAATTTGATGAGTTTTTAGCAGTGAATGTGAATTCACCCACCATTTCAACGCTAAACTCATCGAGTGGAAATGTAGGCTTTTTCTGAGATTCGTGTCTTTGCAATATTGATAAATAACTTTTAGCAACTACAATTAATTTTTCTGTGTTCATATTTTCAATAGTTCCGTTATAATTAAGTTGAACTAATTTGATTAATATATGTTCTAACGTGTAATTCAAATGGTTGTATCCAACTATGGTGATTAATTCCGTCAATCCAGATATTAAATCAAAATTCAAGCTAATCCATTGTTGCTTTTTGTTTGTAGCAGCACTGCTGAAAAACAATAAATCAAATATTAAGTCCAACCTTCTAGTAGTGTTATTTAAAGTATCTGGTAATCTATTCAAATAGACCCAAAGTAATCTTGATACTGATTTTATAAAAATTGCTTTTTCATTATCTTCAACTTTTGGTTTTAATTTAAAAGAATTGTCTTGTATAAATTTAAACCAAGTATCGGAAAATAATTCTTTTCTAGATACTGATAATGCAGCAGTTATCAAAGTGACTGCATACGACCAAGTACTTGACTTGTATGTTAAAATTTGATGATTATCAAATAAAGGTAAATTTGCTGCAATTGTAGATGGAGGGGCTAGATTATTCAGTGTCCATATTTGATAAGCTTTACGAAAAATTTTTTCAATTGCTTCTACCCAAGTTGGATAATTTGCCTCTGCGGTTAAACTTTTGGCTAAAGGTAATATTAATGAATTTAATGCATCACAATAACCATATAATAAAATCTCATTGGTTGTTAATTCGAAAAATTTCGCCAATGATTGAATAAATTCTGCACTTTCCTCGAAATCATCAATTGGATAATTTGAAAGTTTGAGATATCTCATACCATTTATTAATAAGTATAGTTTAGGTTCATCTTCAGTGTTGACATTTTGTGGAATTTTTTCAATATCGGATATGAATCGGTCACTTACAGACACAAATCTTTGCTTTGACATTACACCTAACAACTGTGCAAACAAGTTCCAATTTGCAGCTCTAACCATCGATTGTGTGGTACTTATTGGATCAGTGGTTCTCAATTGGGTATACACGATTTCTTCCAATTTGTCACCCAAATCATCACCCATGGCATCAATTGAAGCTTGCTCAACAATCTCAATCAACACTCTACATAGAATGTATATTGATGCAATGGATTTTTTATCGGCAAATATTGCTGTTTGTCTTGCATTTGTTATTTGTAAATCATAAAACTGCTTTTGCTTGATATACTCTTCACTTGCAGGTTCTTCTTGAAGACTTTGAACAGATTGATTTCTTCGATGTGAAAATTTTGATACACTTCTTGACCTCATCAAACTTAAACTTCTTTTGGACCGACTTTTATTGATCGACTCATCTGAAACTTTCGATAAGTTTGTTTTTGCAGTAGAGATAGCTTTTTCAATTTCTAAAGCAGCTAATGCAGCAACTTCTCCTTTAGATTTTCTCCAGAACATAATGGTATCAATGACGGGCTTTGGTTTTCTTTTAGCTATGTAGCCGAGTTCATTCAAAATTTTATCAAAGATTGGATCATTGCCTTTTTGGAAAATTTTCAAAATTGGAGGTTCTTCATGTAAAGGATAATCTATGAATTGATTCAATTTTCGTTCTGCGTGTCTAACAAATTGGGTAAACACAATGTGTAAAGTATATTCGACAGGAGTCTTCAAATCTGTAGCCAACCCTTTTCTTATAGATCCAAATTCCTCACCATTGTTCAAAGTTAACTTTTGAAGTGATATAGATGACAATGGCGGTGGTAATTGTGGAGAAGGTTCAGCGTGGTCAAAAGGGATAACTGAGGTGGGTGATTTCAACTGGCCAAGTTGGTCGCTTTCCTCTGGCGTTGATACAATTGTGGCAGGCTGTTGTAATTTGAAAGTAGTTGCATGTTCTAGTTGATTGGGTATTATCGTCAATCCCTGGCTATATTCAACTTGTTGTGGTATAGGTTCGTTTGAGTATTGGTAGTCATTATTTTCGTTAAGGTCGTTAGTTTCATTAGGGTTGTAATCAATTTCTGCTTCAATCATTTCCGGTTCATGATCAAGATTTATTGAATCTTCCAAGTAGTAGCGATACTCATGGGTAGCTGAGTTCTTCTGTAGATCATCTAGATCAGGGATCTCAATCATGTATACTCTACTGTTGAAGAAAAAAAAAATTACGATTTGAGAATCAAAATAAACAGGATCAACGATCAAACACGAATTGTTCACGTCGTCAAGTAAAGTCAAGCTAGGTGTAACAGGAAAGATACTTGTGGTTAGATTTTAGTGGTTGTAAAAGATTAGAGTTTGAAAACCATGTCTCAACACAATGTACCAATATTAATCAGCCAATATATCTCGTTAAATGAAGATGAGGTTGAAATTCAAAACAATTATATAGAGGAAGCTTCAGGATTGATAAATGATCAACTGTTGTCACTATTACAGTTTATAACCTACTTGGGTCCAAATTTGACTTCTGAACAGGATATGATTAGATATAAAACAATCTCGCTTTTATCAAACACTTTGGCAAAAATACAAAGCTTATCAAGACAAGATATTAACGTGTTGATTGAATTTTATTTGCAAAAATTTGACGATAAAGTTTCATTAATTTTCATACTACAAGGCATCTCATCTTTGATAAAATTCAAAAACTACTTGACTAGCAATGATGAGAAAATTTTAGCCAAACTATTGAATAATTATGATTCAAAAAAAAATTTAGCAAAAGTTAGATATGAGACATTCAGGATTCTAGTGTTGTTGAGTGGTCACGGAATATCTGAATTATTCATTAAAACTTTTATACATATTGCATCTGGGGAGAAAGATCCTAGAAATTTATTGAATTCATTTGAGTTGAATACTATAATAAATAAGCAGTTTCAATTTAAAGAGAATTCAGAGTTTATTGATGAATTGTTTGATATTTGTTTTTGTTATTTCCCCATTAGTTTTAAACCACCACCAAATGATCCATATAAAATATCCTCGTCGGAATTGAAAATTAAATTGAGAGAAACTATTGCATCACAGTCATTGTTTGCCAAAGATTCAATACCTAATTTGATTGAGAAATTAACTTCAACAAACCCTCAAATCAGATTGGATACTTTAAAAACGATAAAACTATGTATTGAAAATTATAATACTGAGGTGATAGATGAGTATTGGTTAACATTATGGAATGCTTTAAAGTTTGAGGTTCTACACAATACCGAAATATCCACATTTATCAAACCTACCGATGATGAATTGATTCAAGATTATGATGATGACGATAAGGGAATAATAATAGAGACTTTAGTCATTTTGAAAGATATCATTGAGAAAACTAAATCTAACTTGATGTTGGCATTCGTATTAGATGAATTAAAACCAAATTTAGTCACAATTAAAGATAAAACGAAGCAATCAATCATTATATTGAGTATCTTATCTAACGATGCCACGTTCGATAAGATTGTCGATAACATATTTCAATATGATAATTTTGGAAAGTATTTAAACGTTGAAGGCTCACACGATACTGATGATAAGAATGAAGATTTAGTTTTGAACATTTCTAAACAGCGTGATTTTGTCGACGTGCTTGGTTACATATTCATTTCATACAAGAATGTTTCTAAACCTAATCATTTACTTGATTATAAAGAACACTTATTTTTCTTCCTTAGCCATTTGTTGAATAATGCATCTAATTTAGAAAAAACATTAAAGTGTAAACTTGTTCAACAACTTGTGAAATTAATCAGATATGAGTTTTTATCAACAAGTGAAACTGAACTAGTGTATACATATTTCAAAGACTTTTTAGTCGAAAGTGTACGTGAAATGAAAAAAGATGCTATTGTATTAGAGATTATCCAAGGGCTAAAAACAATTCCATATAATAACATAATCCTAAATCCGTTATTAGATTTGCTTACTCCTGATGTTGAGCAATTCAAATTTGTATTGTCCATTTTATTTGATTTGTGTGATAGCAATGAAGTTTTGGAAGTTCTTTCAATAAGGTTATTGAATAAATTGAATGACAATGAAGAAATTTTCCAATCTGTGGTTGAGAATTTGATAAATTTGATTAAAAAAATACAAAACCAGCAACAATTTTTAATGAATTCATATAAGAATTTTATCCCTCAGTTTCTCAACAAGTTATCAAAGTTGAATCCGAATCATTTGCTGATAGAATTGTCCGGAGACTTAATTGGATTGATCATTAAATTTATAGATAAAACAAAACACCAAGAACTTTTCAATCATTATAAGCAACATTTTGAAAAGTCAATTGTTGATGCGTCCCTTAAAATAAGCATATTCAATAAAATCATGTCCAGTGTTGACAAAACGTGTAAATTGGAAGTTGATATAAGTGGTCTGATTATCAATGTGATACTACATGAGAATGATGAGTATATTAAAATACAAAACCTCCAAACCTTATCTTTACTAGTTAATAAGTTTATTAATAAAGATATCACAATATCAAATAATGTTGTTGAATTTGAAACATTCATTTGGTCTTTGAAAGGGTTGTTGTTGAAGATTGATTCAAAAGGTTTAGAGTTATTGCATGAATTAATGTCGACATATGATTCTGCCACTCATGATTACAAAAAATTGATTGGTAGATCTTTACAAATTTTATTCATTGATTTAAAACTTTTCAGTAATGATGATCTACCAAAACCTTTGATATCAAAAGTGTCAAATTTGAATGTCAAGCTATTATATAAACAGAAAATTTTTGAAATCATTTTGCCTCATCTTATCAATTCCAACGATTTTGAAATTTCGTTTAAAGCATTATCATTGATTATTGAAAACTTGTCTCAAAAAATATTGGTCAATCACTTATCAACTGTATTACCAATAGTATTAAAATCATTTCAAGAAAATTTAAACCATGAATCCTCGTTGAAAATATTGAACATCATTCTTATAGAGGATCCAAATATTTTAAAAGCACATTTAAATGAATTACTTCTGATATTGCTCAAGTTATCAATAGATTCAAAGATTAAAAATGTTAGAATTTTATCATTACAAAATTTAATTTTAATTTTCAAAGAGTTTGACAATCTTTCAAGGTTCAAACCTGATGTTGTCAGAAAATTAGAAATATGTTTAGATGATAAAAGGAGAGTGGTGCGTAAATTATCTATTGATTTGAGACAGATTTTATACGAATATAAATAGTTACTCATCTGAATCGTAATCCACTGGTGCTAATCCAGGGGTTAATCCTGGTGCAACAGTAATTTTATTATTTTCAAAGTCAGTATAACTTTTGGGTACTTGTTTTCTATTTCTGTTTCTTTTATGTGCTTTTGGAGCGATATTTTGTAGCAATTCAAGCTTTACATCGTTTAATTCTTGTTCGATCTCAAAATCATCAATTTTCGATATTTTATTCAACTGGTTTACGTTTCTCTTGATTAATTTTTTATAATATTTTGCTTCTTCGTCGTTTTTGATGTCTTTTCCTTTGATAAGGTTATATTTAATAAATTTTTGAAACTTTTTATCATCTTCACTCTTTTTTTTTATTTTGTCGTTGTTTGATTTCTTCTTTTTACTCCTTGATGATTTTGAATTTAATTGGTTGGACAATATTTGTGTAGACGATAATGTGTTATTTGTTGATACTTTCAAAGGGTTTGTTTGTAGAATATTAGAGAATAATTTGTTGACTGTTGATTCAGCTTGATATTTGGATGAGTTTGATGTAAATGACATAGTGATGAGATTGAAAAAATATTTTGTATTGATCGCGATAACAAAAATGATATAAAAAACTACACACTAATAAAAAACTACACACTAATAAAAAACTACACACTAATAAATAAATATACACTGAATAGCAGCCCTAATGGTGTCTTCTGTGACCATGGTGATGGAATCTTGGTGAAGAAGACAACTTTGGTTGATAAGACTCACAATCAAAGTGTCTATGACCATGATGTTTGAATCTTCTTTGAGATTCACCAGCAGATTGGAAGTCACCACCATGTTTCCAGGATCTTGACTTGTGGTGGTCAAAGATAAACTGGCCGAAATGCTCAGGTGGAGGAGGTGGTGGAGGAGCCCCACGGTGATGATGAGGGTGGTGGTGATGCCCGTGGGCGGCTGCGTGGTACCCATGGAAATAACTTGGTGGGTATGGAGGTGGAGACCCGAGTGGTGCAGCGTTGAACCCGGTTGGAGTCTCGAAGTAGTGGAAGTGATGGTGGAAATGGTGCTTACCTTTCTTGTTCTTGAATGATTTTTCGTTCATCTCTTCTTTTTTATGATGGCGATGGTCATGATGATGATGACTGCGGCGACAAGATGGTGGTGGACTCTGTGGGGCTGATGGAGTGGAAACTTCAGAATCTGAACTCATTTCGTGGGTTTGGTGGGTAAAATTTGAAAAGTTGTAAACTTTTTAATCTATTTATAGTTGATATTTAAGACATGAAGCATAATTTCAAATACCGGTGGCAAATGAACCACACAAGCGGCATCAATCAAGCACAGAAAAAAAATATGAAAACAGGCTTTGAAACCATGATAAGAAAGTGTTTACATTGTTGAAGAAATATTTTCTTTGTTTACCCGTGTTGACCAATGGCTTAAAATTAGTTCAACACTCGTTGATAGGCCATTAATTTGGATGATTTGAAATTATCACCTAAAGATGAGAAGAAGTGGAATAGCAATAAAACTTCGGTGACCAAAAATTAGGCAATGGCGACTGGTGAAAACGGTGTTTCATGAAAGTCGTTCTGGCCACAATTCGGCTTTTATTCAAAACATAATTGACTTATGTAATAACTCAGTACAGCGTGCGAGGTATACAAAATAAAAATACACCTCAGCTGCGACTCGAAAAGATGAACTGAAAAAATATCTTAAACTATTAATTGAAAAAACAAGCATACTTATAAAAAATAGTGATTTAACTTGATTAAATAGAGTCGCATAATGAGAGCGTTATATCGTGTTTCGATGTATAAGTTTTGACATACAATCAAATAATGATCTCTGTTTGATTTTTGCTATAGTTGGCTCGATTTCTATGGTTTTTGTTATCATGAGACCGGGTAACTAAATTTAAACGACGCTGATCTAAATTTTAAATATCAACACTTTTGTTTTATTAAAAAGGCTTTTTTAGATTTTGCTTTACAGGCACTCTTTAGTTTATAATTCTAAAAAAGAATACCACTGGTAGAATGTATACTTCAGAATTTAAAATTATTGTGCTAGAGATGAGTAAGATTCTATTTCTGTGAGTTACTCGAATGTATTGGGCTGATTATCACTTAACACTAACAATAAGTAAGTGGTTTTAAGAAAAACCATTAGAAATCCAACTGCGGACTATGAATAAATTTCCTCTTTTAAGCCAAACAAATTTTGATGCTTGTCTCTGTTTTGATTGTCTTGTTTGCAGCAAATAAATTTTCACTCTAAAAAATCTCATTTAAACTTGAACTTGAATTCCATATCCGCTAGCCGCAGAATATGTATTGTATATTTCGAAAACAACAACGCTCGGTTTCATTTTAATTTGATTTATTATTGTATTGATCAGCAAAGATTTAAACAAGTTGCAAAATATAATTAATTTTGAGGAGTTAGGTGAGATAAAAAGACCGAGTATGTTGCGTAGTATCAACGCATGTTGAAAATTTCAGATTCGGAGTTTATCCAAAACACAGATTCAAACCCGACTCCAAATCCAGAAAATGAAGCGAAACAGAAAATTTCAGCACCAAGCATGAGAAAAATTAAATTTCATCAAACACCCAATTCTTGTCTTTATCGTAATCTTCTTTGCCTTCTCTGCCCCACATTTTGCATAACCCCCATAAGATCAAAATTGTTTGACAGACAATTTCAATAAACTTGTTAATATCTATAATCAGACTGGTATCCATCCATTCTCTCATTTCTGGAGTTACATGTGAAAACAACTCTGTGATTCGTTAGTTAAAGAGTAAGCTTACAAAAAATTCTTTACCCATAAAAACTTTATGCTACTAATCATGCGAGTGTAAATGTAGATCTGGTAGGTGAGCAGCATTTTGGTGATTATCATCAAGTTCAAAACCGAGGTGACCCTCCAGGAAAAAAATTACTCTATTTGGAAAATCACATGCCTGCTCACCTCCCAACATCAATAGTTATTGTTATTCAGCATAAGTTTTACAAGTTGAATCACAAATTACTGGAGTTACATAATCTATTACATAAACCCAAGATTTAGAAGGTAACTTCAACTTTGGGGTAAAATCGAGGTATAATTCTCATATGAAAATTTAACACAAATATTTATATAAATAATTGTCCAACATCTGTCAACCTTTTTTCTTTTCTTATACTCATCTTTGTATCGATTATTTCTTTATCAAATTATCAGCAAATTATAACTTATTAAACATGTCAGTCGAAGTTGATGGATTCACCGCCTCCCCATTTTTCAAACAATTATACGATGGTTTACAAGATAAAGCAGCTGCTGAAAAAGCCATCAAAGGTGTCAATGCCGTTATTATCATCACTTTAAAAAACAAAGAAGGTAAAGATCAATCATGGTCTTTGGATTTGAAAAAAACCGGTGCCGTCACCAAAGTTGAAGGTCCACCACCAAAAGGTGATGTCCAATTACTTTTGAAAGATGTTGATTTCGTTAAATTGGCCAACGGTAAAGCTAACGGTCAAAAATTATTCATGAACGGTAAATTAAAAGTTAAAGGTAACATGATGAAAGCTACTGCCATTGAATCTGTTTTCAAACAATTAGATCCAAGAGCAAAATTATAAGCAAGCTTAAAATTTTGAATAAGTATTTAGAAAATACATGAAAATTGTAAATGAGTTACTTTGATGGTTTTACTACATGACTTTTGATCTTTCTGAATTTAAGTTTGTCAAACTGTAGTTCATAATTGAATTGAATGGTTACAATGTTGTTCGATACTTGTAGATATGCTTAAGCTAAACCAATCAGTCAATTTGCCGTCGTTTTTACTCTCCTGTTCGCCATCAAGGATGTTGGCTGTAAAAAAACAATCATTTCTTTGATGCTTCGTCCAAGAAGATTGAGTTCAGAGCCAGGGATATTTTGCAACCAACTCACAGAGACACAGTATTTTTAAACTTTCGAAAGCTATAGCTTGTATTTAAATTTGATTTTACATCTTGCTTCGGCTAAAACAAAGTCACAGAGAAGTTTATCAAGTATTGTGTTTTACTTCAGATAGGTCACAACTAATGAACTACTGTTTAACTAAATTGACCATATGTTTTAACAACCATTGTGAAAACTACGCAAGATTTAAAGACTTATTGTTAAAACTTACAGAAAACAAAAATCTGAATCCTATATTCGATCTAGCATTCAAAACCCCCAGTAGGTAATTTTTGTTAGCTGACCGTATCAAAAATAGATTTCAATTACATTTGATCATTTGATTACGCACGTGATTATATATATAAACAGTTTTAGTAGTTTCAGCACTTGATTAAAATATGCAGTTTTGTCATATTGATCATTGATGGAAGTTTTGTTATTGGATTCTTGACAGTTAAAGTTTCCAGATAGGTGGTGATACATTTTCAAAGAAACAGCCTCGTTAGGAAGAGGAATCTCTATTTGAAGCAGCATTATTGTACATACGACTTAATTACATTCTACTCTTATGTTAAAATAACAATTTCAAGCACTGCGCAATGATGAAGGTAATTAGAGTAACATGAAATCCTGAAATTGATTGCAAATTTAGCAAAAAAAAAAAGTTGGTTGTTGCTGAGCAAGAATAAAAATGAAATAAGTTATAAGGGGAACAAGAAAAATATATAATATAAATTATATACACACAATGCTTGGTATTTGAAATTCCACCATCATTCTTTTACATTCATTTCCTTCTTTTCTAATTTAGTTTTTTACGATCAATATGTATATCCCTGAGAAGAGTTTAGAGCTAGTTGAAAGATACTACTACGGACCTGGCTATTATAACAATAGTGGATGGTCAAGATGGAGGTGGTTACTTTGGTTACTTGTATTGATCCCAATCATCATTGTCATGGTATTATATTGTGTTAGATCAAGAAGAAATAAAGGTAATGTGGTATTTGGCAGCGGTCCACAACACCAACAACAACCAAACAATGCTTATTACAATCAACAGCAACAATACCCTCAAGGTGGTCAAGGCTACTATCAAAATGATCAAGGGTATAATTATATGCCACCTGAACAACCACCCATGTCTGAGCCTTCTTACGGTGGAGGTCAACAACAACAAGGAGGTTACTATAATAAAGAAGCTGAAGGTGAAGAGTTCTCAAGACCCAATGGTCCGCCACCAGCTCATACAAAGAACTAAATTTAAATTTATATTATATAGTAGAATATAAAACAGTTTTATAATTGGTATTCTGTAAACGAGAAAATCAAGATCTATCACAATCAAACTAATCATCCGCTTTGAAAGTAAGCACATATATTATAGAATTAAATCAGCTCATGTATCCCTTAATTAGACATGGTTATGTTTGGCTAAATTTAAAAGCAAGTGTGAGTTTAATCAATATTTGAAATGAAAGGGTAATTATTGATCGTCTCCTTGTCACAGCCGTGCAAACCCAATTTCAAGTTTACAAAGATGTTGATTACAGTCATCATTGGTTTAGCTTGCAATTAACTATCGGTGGAGTATAAAGAGTGTGAATTCAATTGCCGTGTATATGTTTCATAGTAGGTTTATTTTGCAAATCATACACATAATTTTACTTTGCAACAATCGGTAGAATACCGGCAGAATACGAAATTTAAAGTTTGAATCCCCGTGTGTATGTGTTTTTTGTGAAGTTTTCCAATCCAGCATTTGGGAAATCAATTTGCAGCCATATTCGACCTATGAAACGTTCATCAAAAGCATACACATGAACCAAGAGGCGTAAAGAATTTGAAGAATATAAATAGAGGTGCAAATTTCAATCATTTCTTCTCATCATTAGTTTCAATGAGATTTTCAATTGCTTTATTAGCTTTAGTCGCTTCTGTTGTCAATGCCGGTGCTATCAAAAGAACAAATGATTGTGACGATGATTTAAGCACTGTATCATTTAAATTTACCTTGGCCGTTCAAGAATGTGGTGAAAAAGGAAACGATTTAGATTTGGTTTTCCAACTTGATGATGGTCAATTAGAACACGGTGGTGATTGTGGCAAAACAGTACATTGTGACAATTGTGATACTATAACCTTTCAAGAATCAGACTCGGACTCAGATTCAGATTGTGATGAACATAAAAAAAGAGGTGGGTATTCTACTGATGATGGCTATTGTACCGTAGAAGATTCAGATGACATAGTTTTACTCACTTTAAAGAATACTGTTTTGAAGGATGAAAAACACAGAATTGGTGAGATTGTGTCCAACCATCAGTTCCAATTTGACAAACCAGTCCAAGCGGGTGCGTTACATACTAAAGGCTTTACAATTGTTTACAAGGATGATCAATACTTATTAGCATTGAAAGGCAAGACAACATTCTGGCATTGTAAAGCGGGTACCGACGATGTCTACAAAATCTACGATGCTCAAATTGACAATGCATGCTCAAAGATTGAATTAGTCATTGTCAAAGTAAAAGGCTGCGATTGAATAGAAATCTAAGTTTAAGTTTCTAGAGTGGTTTGTAATTTCGGTTTAGTTAGTTTTCAATATATTCGTCATCCTAAGGAAGCCTGTAGTTAACAAAAATTTTATCTTGAGGTTCACAAGTTTTAGAGACATTAAACTCAAACTAGAAATTTGAATTTTGAAAAACCAATCAAACATATCTCTAATATACAAAATCTTGATTTTGAATAATATTTATTAAAGCATGTTAGCTTTGTATCCAGCATTAGATCTTGTAATGTTAAAGTTCATTCAGAACGCTACCTGATATTATTTGATATTTTATTATTATATTATCAATATGACAAGTCAAGATGAATCTATCTCGATGTTTTTTGATGATGAGTTTGATCCCTCGGTATATATAGATCAATTGGTATCTCAGATAACTAAACAAGATTCGGTATATTCAAAAGCTTCGTTGACTAAGTTATCAAATAACATATCGAGTTTGATTACTCATTTGGACTATTACACCAACGATCTAGCTAACAATCAATTGAAATCAAAGTTAGACCAAATCAATCAATCCAAAATGTTTGTTATGCAAGATGGAGAGGATAAACTTACAAGATTGCAATATAATATCAATCTATTCAACAATTCATTAATATTCTTGAATAATGAATTGAATGAAATTAATCAACAATTGAATATCAATGAAGAGAATAATAAAGTGATTAACGAACTAATACAATTTAAACTAGTCAAACAAAATCTAATTAAAACTTTGGAAATTTTCGAGTTTATAAATTCAATACTATCTAACGGGAACTATACCGTTGGAGAGTTTTCTCTGTTGTTAGATGAATATTTGAAAGATGTTAGAAATCAACTAAACGAAAATAAGATAAACAATAAGCTTGATAAGAATCAATATGTGTTAGACCACATAGACAAGTTGATTGAGTTACAAGATGTGTTTCATAACTTGAGTAAATTCCATCCGATATTCAAAAAGTTTACCACCAAGTTGACCAATGAGAAAGAACTATATTCAAAAACTATATACACGTAATCCATTATTCAGATAGCCTTTCCTTTTCCTTTTGTTCTTTGAGTTGTTGTTGCTTGGATAAGTTTCGATTCAACACATCTAGTTTTCTCATTTCTTCATGAGGGTCGAAATTCCCCAGCGACAAATTATCATACGTTTCATCGTACTTACCTGTAGACAACGGTGCGTTACCTTTCATTCGCTTCCTCATATCAAACATTCCTTGCTTACACTCCATGAATGCCCTAAAGTTGGCCTTACATAATTCAGGCAAATCATGCTTCAATTCCGGTTTCGTTAAACAGTCTTTTGGAGAGTTCCTCTCAATCAACACACACGGCGACCTCTGTAAACATATAGCCAATGCCTTCTTCTGATCCTTGCAGCTGAAGTGGACTCAGTTAGTACCGCACCTCAATATTCAATCTCTCTTTTACATACCTTGCACCCATTAAACTTGTACTTTTTTTTTCTTTGTCTCCTGATTTCATGACTATCACATTTGTACCTGGAGAAGTCAACAATAATGATAATACCATTCTACAGACCAATTGGAAGAACCACCATTTGTTGATCTATGGCTCGGGAAATAACCTTATCATAACTGGTGCTACAATAACATCCAAGAACAAAAAGCCCAATCCGTTCAATATTGATAAACTATTGCAAACAATATATCTCGACAAAGATCCAACCTCAATTGAGTTCAATAGCAATGGTGATATCTTGGTTGGGATAGATGATAGAATCATTGTGCTTAGACCGGTTAATGAGTTTGTCAAGTACCCCAAATGGTCATTCCACAAGGAATTTACTATTGGAAAACAGATATCAAGTATGAAATTGGCAGCTGAAGAAAGTGAAATATTAATCAATACAGAGAATAATTTATATTTATATCACTTGTATGAAGAATATGGTGAGTTGCGACTCAAACAACGATGGCATTTTAAATTGGCAACACCAATTGATAAAATATTCATCACTGCAAACTCAAGCATGATCATAAGTTGTAGCAAATACGATCGACTTTTGAAAATCTGGCAACGAATATCGTACGGTGATGATAACACGTTGTTTAAAGTATCATATTTAAAGCATAATAGATTTTCATTTGTACGCAAATTTCATTTCAGAATTAAGCATCATCAGTGTCAATCAGACATTAAAATAGATGCCTCCATGGTGAATATATCTAAGATTAAAAAAATGATTAACAATTCAAATTTAAGTGATGTCATATACACATTGAGCTCAAACTTCACTGTCTGGGCTTCCTACGAATTTGGCGGTCATAATCATATTAGCAACTGGGCTACATTGAATCTAGATAAAGAATATTTGACCTTTTTTATCATTGAGTCACATTACCTACATAATTCAAAGGATCCATTGTTGAAAGGGTTGACGGATTTTGATTTATTGTTTCTTGTCACCAAGGCGGGTCAATATAAGTTGTATGCAATTTGTAATATCTCACAGTACCCCCCGAATAATATTCAATTTATAGATTTGGGTGAATTCCAATTCAATACTCATGAATGGCCGATACAAAAGGATATCACGCTAGATTTAAAATCAGACTCAATTCTTCTGAATGAATTTATGAGTAAACTACATCCGGTCAACATTACTACTATATCTGATTTAAACAACGATGAGCGAATCAATCAATTATCAATATTGTTCCATGATAGAATCAAAAATACAATAAGGTTTGAGTACGTCGATCCAAATCAAATCTCAAAGTTCACCTTGATTAATAAATTTCAAGGGCATACAAAATCAATTAGAAAAATTGTCAAGTCAAATTCATTGAATAAGGGATCGATAATATTGTCAATGTCTAATTTTAAAGAGCATAATTACATTTGGGAACCAATGATGTTGGAAAATAATATGTCGATAACCAAAAAGTATAAATTAGTATTACAAAATAAATGTATAAATAGTGTGCTAATCAGTGACGTAGATGAAAATAGAAGACACTTGGCCATCACGTACGAAGAAAACAATGACATTAATTTATGGGATTGTAATTTAAATGAAACTGCTGACTTGATTAAAACAATCAGCGTAAGTGTAAACACTTTCCCAAAAGTGTTTTTTTCAATTGAGTATCCAGAACACTCATCTATCAAACAATACTGCATTGTGGCTGTTTATGAATATAATTTAGTGCATGCCTGGAAATTGTCAATTGAATACAATGAAAAAAAAGTTATCAAAATTGATCTTACTTCTCAGGAAATAGACAGTTTACCTCAAGATGAAGAAATTTATCAACCAACTGCGGTAGATGTGTTTATAAATGAATCAAATAAGAGCTTAGTCGCAGTAATAGACAGGACTGGATTATTAAAAAGTTACAAGCTTAATTTTTCAACCAAATTAACATGGACTAAAACTCATGAAATACAAACTAATATCTGCAATCCAAGAAAAATTAACGGATCAACAATTATTAATAAATTTGCAATTGTCGACGAATCAGGATATAAACTATCTATTTGGGATATTAAACAAAAAGCTTTAGAATTTGAACAAGTATTTCAAGATCAAATCACAGATTTAGATTGGACATTCATCAACCCCACAAAATTCAAAACTGTATCAAATGCTATCCTTTCAGTTGGTTTCGATCGTTTTGTATTATTGTATACACAATTGAGATACGATTACACCAACAATGTTCCCACTTACGCAAACATCAAAAAAATTGATATTTCAGATTTCACATCACATGAGATCGGCGATCTGATTTGGCTAGATAGTGGGTATTTGATAATTGGTTCAGGGAATCAATTTTTCATCGATGATAAATGGATCAAACTTGGGTCAAATAATATAGACTCGACAATTCGACAATTACTAACAGGGTTTGAAAATAATGAAATTGATGTATTAGATTTATCAAATTTGGTTTGTATGCTAAATGGTCCGTTACCGATATATCATCCACAATTCTTAATTCAAGCATTGTACATGAATCAAATTGATTACTGTGAAAAAGTCTTAGTTAAATTATTTCAATGTTTGCGTCAAAATGAATTTATCACTTGTGATTTAGGAATAGATATTGAAAATGAATTATTGGATACAAAGGAAAATTTAAAAAGTTTGATAAGAAGAATGTCACAAACGAATATTGAAGTGTTTATTAAATTTGACAATAATTTGGCTGATTTGTTGATTGAAAAATTGATGAAAATTTCTTTACCTTTGTTAACAAGACATCAGCAATCGACTTTGATATCGATAATCTTAGTAATCAAAGATTTGGTTATTTATTACAAATCTAATTTAGATTTAAATGGTATTAGATTCATGATCGGATTTAAATTATTTCAACTATCTACAAAACAAAAACAGTTGAATATGAGAGACATCAATTGGGCCTTACATTCTGGGAATAAAGAAGTGTTATTCAATTATGTCAATGATTATTTTAAAAGAATGAATTGGGAAAATGTAAAACAAACCGGGTTGATATACTGGATAAATCATCTGAAGCTAAACGATTTGGTAGAAGATATAGCCAAAAATGAGTTTGGTGACTCCAAAGATCCTCAAGGATTAATATCATTATTATACCTTACTTTGAAAAAGAAACAAATTTTGATAATGTTATGGAAAACATGTATCAACAATGAAAAGACAAAGATGATTAAATTTCTTTCAAATGATTTCACTCAACAAAGATGGAAAAGTGCAGCTTTGAAAAATGCTTATGTATTGTTAGGTAAACATAGATATTTAGACGCTGCATACTTTTTCTTGTTGGGTGATTCACCATGGGATTGCTGTAGTATATTGGCTACTAAATATAACGATTTATTATTAGCTATAACTGTGGCAAAAATATATCCCGATGATGATAAAATTTTGAGACAATTGATCGAAAAATACATCCTACCGGATGCGATCAAAAATGGAGATAAATGGATTACCAGCTGGATTTTTTGGCAATTGAATTATAAAGAAATCTCGATCCAAGCATTGATAAAGCCGCCAAATGAAATAATGATGCAGTGTAAGAATGTATTTGATATAGATATAAACTTGGAGGTTTTAACCAAGAGTCATAGCTTTCTTAGAGATGATCCAGTTTTGATTTTATTATTCAACGATTTGAGATTGAACAAAGTTAATTACTTGAAAGGATCTTTGAGTGTTTCCAAAAATGAAGAGTTTCAATTTATTATCAAAGTTTGTATGATATATACAAGAATGGGTTGTGACTATTTAGCGTTGTTATTATTGAAGAACTGGAATTTCTCATCAATTGAAGAAAAAACAGAGGAGAGAGAAACTATAAGATTTGAAGAAAAACCAAAATTGGTACTGACTCAGAATCAAGCACTTCAAGAGTTAGATATGGACGCATTTTTTTGAAATTGAAGCTAGATGATATCAGAGCTGATATTTGGTGTGATAGTTATATTGAAACTATAAAATAAAGAAATAAACCGAAAACTTACACATCACACCGATGACTTGCATTCAATTGCATTCTTTTTCTTTGACAATTACTAACTCAATTTCTGAGCATGCTTTGTCAATTTGAGCATCATAGATTTTGTATAAATCGTTGCCCGCTTTACAATGCCAGAAAGTTGTTCTACCTTCTAATGCTAATAAATATTGGTCATCTTTGTGAACAATAGTAAAACCTTTAACATGTAATGCACCTGGTTGGACTGGTTTGTCGAATTGAAATTGATGGTTGGAAACAATTTCACCAATTCTGTATTTTTCGTCTTTTAACACGGTATTTTTCAATGTGAATAAAACTATATCATCTGAGCCTTCAATGGTGCAGTAAGTATCTTCGGTTGAATAGCCACCTCTTTTGTAATTCTTGTTTTTATGTTTATGATCTTCACAATCTGAATCTGAATCAGTATCAAAAGGAGCACCTGTTGGTCTTGGTTTATGTGATTTATGTTTATGACCTTCACAATCGGAATCTGAATCAGTATCAAATGGAGCACCTGATGGTCTTGGTTTATGTGATTTATGTTTATGATCTTCACAATCGGAATCTGAATCAGTATCAAATGGAGCACCTGTTGGTCTTGGTTTATGTGACTTATGTTTATGATCTTCACAATCTGAGTCTGATCCTGAGCCTTCTAAAGTGACTGTTGAGTCGTCACAATCAGATTCATCTAATCCACCTCTTTTGTAAGACTTGTGTTTGGTTTTCTTATCATCTTCCAGGTTTTGAAAAGCATCAGTGTCACAGGTATTGCAATTGACTGTTTTACCACAATCACCACCGTGGACTAATTGACCATCATCAAGCTCATAAACTAAATCTAAATCGTTGCCCTTTTCACCACATTTTTGAACAGCCAAGGTAAACTCAAATGAAACGGAGCTTAAACCATCTTCGCAATCATCTGAAGTTTTGGTAATAACACCGGCGTTGACAACAGAAGCGACTAAAGTTAATAATGTAATTGCAAATCTCATGGAAATTGATGATGAGAAACAAAGATTGAGATTCAAACCTCTATTTATAATTTTACATCCTTGATGGCTGTTCGTTCATGTGTACGCTTTTATGGTTGCAAATTCAGCCTCGAGTGTAAGTTTCCATATACTCTTGTATAAACCACAAACTATAGTTTAATTCTCAATGTATAGATTTGTGAGATTGCTCAGCCCTGGTTCGGCTTTAATTTTGGTGGTTGTTCTACGCTGGATCTGCTTTTAGACTGCAAATTATTTTCGGTCTAAAATACTTTATTACTTTCAATAAGCCGAATGTGTATGAATTATTGTTTCAAGTCTAATCACAGCCTCAAATGTGCAAAATACTTATAATTAAGTAACTTTATCTTATATAGTCTATAGCTGAAGGTACGAAAGTCACAATCGATCTTTAAATTGGATTTAGTCTGAAAACGTTAGCCAAGCAAAAATTATTCGCTTGTGAATTGACAATGCACAAAAAGATAGATTTTTTGTTTTTGTGTTACTCCATTTTGAAAATTATTTTGCAGCATCTGACAATAAAATACTCTCGTGTGACTGGTAACTCTTGCAAGTACCTCCTCAATTATTCATATAATGCTGTAATTAGAACTTAAACAAAATAGATTATTTACAACTATTACATAGCAAGCGTGAATTAATAATACAAATCTATAAATTATTTCTCATTTTTCTCAGACTCAAATTCCTCCAAATCTCCATCGGACTTCTTTTTCCTTTTGATCCATTTGAATCCTACAATGTAGATTAACATGTTAAAAGCTTTTGTTGGGAATATAGCCTCGACCCAGTTATTAGGTATAATACGGATGACAAGTCCCACTGGTATACTGATGAACCCACATAAGATGGCCGTGGCCCACATACCTGGAGTTTGTCTTGCAATACTAAAAGCTGCACCACCTACAAACATAATCAAAACTTGGAATCCACCAATTATTACTGCTATAGTTATGAAATACCAGTTTCTGAATAAATGTTGGAAAAAGTTTAAATTTTCAAATGTTATACGTCCTCTTATTGTTTTGATTTCATCTGCTTCATCTAATTTTCTAGTCACTATCAATTTCCAAAATTGTAACCACACAAATGTATTAAATGTCAAAGCATCCAATTGTTTCTCTTGATGATTCGAGATATGCGAATGGTATGGGAAAAATAATTGTTTTCCTGCAAAATGTAAAACAAATGTTATTATGAGTTGAGTTATACTTTGACCTAAAATCATTTTCCACATTGATGTTGAGATTAATGGAGCTGTTCTACCTGCTGGTTTTCTATTAAGGAATGAATCATCGGGTTTATCAGTTGCTAAGGCTAATGCGGCTAATGTATCCATGATTAAATTAACCCATAACAATTGAACTGCAGTTAAAACACTTTGATTTTCACTACTAGCAACTGCTGATACAAATGTCAATACACATGCGGTGATATTAACTGTCAATTGAAATTGAATGAATTTTTTGATCGAAGTTGCAACTGTTCTACCCCATTTAATAGCTTGAACTATATCTGTGAAATCATCAGTCATTAGAATTATATCACTTGCTTCTCTAGCAACTTCGGTACCTGCTATACCCATTGAAAATCCAACATCTGCTAATTTCAAAGCTGGAGCATCATTAGTACCATCTCCAGTGACTGCAACAACTTCTTTTTGTTTACGTAAAGTATCGACCAAAATTCTTTTATCTTCAGGTGAAGATCTTGCAAGAACTCGAAGCTGAGGTACAATTTGTATTCTTTCTTGTGGGGATAATTTACGGAAAGTTGGACCTTCCATACATGCATAATCATTTGATAAATCATCTGGTGTAAGTATATTACATTCTTTTGAGATTGATTTTGCAGTGTTGATATTGTCACCAGTGACCATTCTAACGGTGACACCTGCTCTCTTACATTGTAAAACGGCTTCTGCTACACCTTCTTTCAATGGATCTTGAATTCCAACCAATGCATCGAGTATGAAAGTTTTTTCAGCTTGATTTGAATTGATATCAACAATCTTAGCCGGATCAGCTTCATTTGATTCATCAAGTTGTAAATTTTTTGGTGGCCAAGATGTTTCGATGAAATCTTTATGACATAATGCTATGGTTCTTAATGCATCATTAGCATAACTATCAATTTTAGTCAAGACATCTTGTCTCAATTTTCTATCCAATTTGATGATTTCCCCATTTGAATTCTGCTCAAATCCACAGCTTTTAAAAATTATCTCGGCCGCACCTTTGATGTAAACACGGTAACCATTCTCGATTTTTATAACTATACCAGCCCATTTTCTTGAACTTTCAAATGGGATGACTTGAACTATTTCTGATTTACTTTCTTGTCTGATTGAATCTAAAGATTTAGTTTCAAATAGATTGAATTTATCTTTAGCTAAGATTAATAAAGCTGATTCTGTTTTATTTCCCAAGTATGGTTCATCGTTTGATCCTAATTCTTGGAAATCATGTTTCTCTTTGGAAAGTAATTTCATTATGAATGATTGTTTCTTTGGTTTTGTCTTTGCTAATTTAGCTTTCTCCTCGTCATAATCAACATTCTCAAAAGCAGTTGAATTTAAAGTTATATTGGTTGCTAAGAAAGTTTTCTCTTCGGGAGTTATCTTCTCCAAAACGTCAACTGAACTTGGCAAGTATTTATTCTCGACAGAATCATCAAATTCTAACAAATCTCCATTTGAATCAATACCAAAAAACCCTCTGACAATTCTCATTTTATTTTCCGTGAGTGTACCTGTTTTATCTGAACACACAGCAGTTGCACCACCCATTGTTTCACAAGATTTTAAAACTCGTACCAAATTCCCATTTTGAGCCATTCTTGTAGTAGCAAACGCTAATGCTAATGTAACGGCTAAAGGTAAACCTTCCGGTATTGCAACTACAACAATTGTTACTGCGGTAATAATCAAATCGATAAATTTTTTACCCTTGTCGGCAGATTTAGCAAAATGTAAGCTTCCTCCCGGTGCAATTTCAACACAAAATCTAATGAATAATACAATGAATAATACAATTGCAGCCAAAAACCCATATTTGGAAATACCTTCGGCTAAGTTATCCAATCTTTCTTGCATAGGAGTGGTTTCAGCTTCTTGATTCAAACTTAACATTGTACGACCATGGATCGAATTTGATCCTACAGCTGTGACCACGGCATTACCTAATCCAGACAAGATTTTGGAACCAGATATCAAATATGGATCTTTAAATTTGACAATTCTTGAACCAATATCTTCTTCTGTTGGTAAGTTCTTTTTATATATTTTTAAAGCTTGATCAACTGGAATTTTCTTGATAGTTTCTGATTCACCAGTTAAAGCACTTTCATCACATTCAACTTCACCTTGAATCAATATTGAATCTGATGGAACAACATCCCCAGTTTGTAAATTGATAACATCACCAACTAGTAAATCATAAATCGATATCAATTTCTGATCACCATTTCGTATTACAATGATTTCACGATCCTCCTTTTTAGCATTTAATTTGGCAAATTGTCTTTCCTTTTGATAATCATTGGCTGCACCAACCAATACAACAATACAAATAGCTACTAAAATAGCAACACCTTCAACCCAATCAACTTTAGGTATGGGTTTACCTTCATCATCTAAATGTTCTGGAGTCCCAAAAGTCTCATACAATCCCAAAGCTAATGAGACTATAGCTGCGACTGATAAGATAATTAAAACCTTATCTTTCATAGCCTCGAAACATAATCTGAAAAATGATTTCTGTACTTTTTGAGGCAACTTGTTTTCTCCATAATAATGTCTTCTATCGTGTAAATCATGTGAATCTTGATCATTCAAACCATGATATGAAGTGTTCATCAAAGTGTATAATTTTTCAATTCCTCCCAAATTGTATAAATATTTCAAAGATTTGGGGTCATGTAAATTGGTTAATTCTTGAGGTGAAATGTGATAGTTTGCGGGTTGTCTATTCGATGATGATGAGAGAATAGATGTGAGTTTGTTTGATTGTGAAGTACCTGATTTCGTTAGTTTTCTCTGTATTGGAGTATGATGAGATAAATCTGAGTCTGTTTCTTGTTCGAGTGGGTATACTACTGTTTCATCCTTGAGTGGTGTTATGGAGTTGGACGAACTCTGATCATCATGATCGTACTGTGGTAGTTGCAAAGTAGAAGCATTTCCTAGCTTATCTTGGGGAGTTCTTGGAGCCATCAGATGAATAACGGTATCAATATGCAGTGAATAGGTGTGTTGTTGATGTTATATAACGTAGGGTCTAGGGGAGCAAACAAAGATATCAGTTGGAAATAAAATAGATGATGATGAATGAAAATGGAATCAAGTAGTAACACGATAAAAGGTTGAATAAGAAGAAATCGAGTTTTATAAATAAAGGGAGAAAAGAGTAGACAAGATAGAATTACCACAGATTAATCTTCAACTACTTGATAAATGAATGGCCGTACCAACAGCATCGGGATTCGAAGCAAAAGCAAACACAACTCGAAATCTGGCAGCAACTCGGGAGGCCTAGTTGGTTTCAATGATGGCAATCAAATGGCCATCACCGTGTTGAAGCTGGCACCAGCGAGATTGGTAACGGATATTGCAGAGAAAGAGGCTGTGTAGTTGACTTTTGCGACACTTTAACTTTTATTTTTTCACTTTTTTTTTCCTGTTTTTTCTTGGTAGTGATTTTATGTGATTACATTGGCCTGAGTTTACTCTGGTTTAGTGTGTGGTATCTATGGCGGTTATTTTGAATTACCCTAAAGAAGACGTTGATGATGTCTGGAGTAGTAATCACAACCAATTGATGAGCCGTGTAACTCCACGGTTTATCAATTAATATTTGACTCCTAATTTTCCACATATTTAACTCTTCACTTTGATGCTAACTATCGACAATCCTCTATAAATCATACGCTTAGCCTTATATTTTAGTACCTCATTTTTTCTTGGTGGTATCGTATATACCTTGGATTTACTTAGCCCGATCAATTACGATGCTACTGAGAAAAGCCTTTTTTGAGTTTATTATTAACTTACTCTACCTCTACATGCAACCTTGTTGATCAAATCGACTACTTCGATTAAGATCATGAGTTGTTTGATATGAAATTTGAGTACAATTAGAAATTTTATCTTATGGTCACTTTGGTCATTACATAATTCGCCACATGTATAATAATTTTACAACCTGTAGAATGACGCGCAGCCAATCCGCAAGAATCATTTGACAGATGAAATATCACTTGCATTTGGCGCTGAATATTCTGAAAGATGTGATTATTCAGAGAAACTGTTTAACGTAGTATGATTAGTATGATTACTTATTGGGTAATGTTATTGAAAGCGCATCCATTACAGGAGCGCAAGATCTTTAAAACCTTAAAAGTTGATTCAAGGCTTAGTTTTTTCTTTTTTTTTCTATTTTTTTCTATTTTTTTCGTTGATTTCTTTTTTGCAGCAAGAGTCGTTTATAGTGAAACATCGATTAACATCTTCAGTAAGGGCAGTGCTTTGCATTTCAAATGATGTGATGATAACGAGATGAATTTTAATCACCGCCACTTGTGGGAACAGCTGATTGAAAGACATCAAAAAGTAGAAGTAGAGGTTTTTCAGGCTTTGCTTCTTTTTTCTTGTATCTAATAATGCAAAATCGCAGTATTAACAAAATCAAATGACGCTATGGAAATTACATTGAGATAGAATTTCATGTATTAAAAAAGCATCTGAGAGGGATTGTTTTCTACTTCTCAAGGACCACCTTGTTGAAATTGCAGAAAAAGTTATTTGTATCTAAGAATCTTAATCTCGGATGATACAAGATAAATACAACTCAGTTTTTAAAATACGTTCAAAACTGATATTTTAAAGCTTCTTTTTATTCAATTGCTTCCAACGAATTGCAAGAGTCAATCAATAAGAATGAAATGATGATATCTTTAACTAATCAGCTTATTAATGTTTTCGCCGAAGCTTGCACTAATGATACTATTCAAAGTGCAGAATAAAATTTAATAAAGCAAGACTTTTGATTAGCTTGAAAGCAGTTTAATCTAGATAAAATTAAACAGGTTTAAATTTAAGGCATGATGTTTATGAGCTCAAAAGTAAGATAAATTTAATATCAAAACGATCCGTGATTGCAATTTCGTAGTAATGCACTCGCTCATTAATTGGTGTTAGATTTGTAACAAGTTGATTGAGTCAATCAGGTTTCATAGACTCACAAATGAAAAGCAACAAAAATGGATAGTTCACCATTTGTTTTGTGTTGATGAAAATCATTTTAAAATATTGATAGTGACAAGAACGACGCCACCAGTGTAAATTGATGACTCTATTATCTCGCTCTACAGTTCTTGGGCAGATATACCTAGTCGAGAATTAGGCAGTCTAAAATTCAATTACAAGATAAAACCAGTTAATTAAAAAATGTTTATCTTTTGTTAGACTAGGTAATTACTAAATAAAAATTATAAGTAAATAGAAACTACTCAACGGTCTTCACTAGCTTTAGTTTCCCTTGATCGTTGACAAATCTTGTAAATTAAAATTTGAATATGTGGGTTTCATTCACGATATTTGAGAAGAAGATAAAACCAGTTGAGTAAACAACGTGTAAAATAAAGAATTTAATGTTCACGTGTTTAAAACTACATTAAGGACTTTTATTCTATATTATATGTTTAATTAGCAGATTTTTTCAAGATTTAGATCAATTTTAGACATGATATGTTTCTGAGAGACTATTTTTGAATTTTTGTCAAAAAAATAAAAAATTACAATAAAAGCATCAAAATCTTACCTGAAGCTATTTTAACAAGAAAGCTGATATACTTGATAAATTAAAACTTAATTTTATAATTGATCGTATCCATTACCATCATATTTGAGAAACAAAATTTTTTTCAAATTTAAGCACTAGATTTAAGATCTGCATATACGGGTTGCATGCACGCCCTATTGGCCAAACGGTAAGGCATCTGCCTCCTAAGCAGAAGACTCTGGGTTCGAGTCCCAGATAGGGTGCTTTTTTTTTCAATTGTAATTCTACAACAATTCATATAGATTTGATAGAAAGTCTTACTTATAAACAAGCTAGAAGGACAGATGACCTTTTTTTTCAAAATTTATGGTGACTATTGTGTTGATGATAAGATAAGACTGTATCAAATGAACAGTCATGGTTTTAGCAGAATCTGCGTTTAATTATACAAACAACGATACAATAAAAAGTCTATTATAATTTGATATGCAACTTGATGATTATGTAAATTGGCACCAGAACTCAGAACCTTCAAGTCACCTACAAGCTCATTATAAGTTTCAGCTCTTATATTGTGTATGCAAGATGTGAAATTTGAGTCTCTTTAAACGGCAATATATATTTTACAAATAATATCTATATTAAATCTAAGTTTAACTATGATTATAATGCTCGCCTCTACTTAAATCCCGTAGCATATTAAGCACTTCCTGCAATCTTGTTACTGTTTGACTATTTACATGTTCATGTATTTTAAAAGCATGTAGCTCTTTCAATAGTAAATCAATTAAGTTCTGTACCTCAGAATGTGTTGTTCCATCAATCACAGAAGATTCAGAACCAGTTAGTAAACTTTTAGGTGGTATTAGGTTATTATTTAATTCAAACTCTCTTGCATTGATCTCAGTTGGAATAGAAACTACTGTATCAGCAACTGCAGCTGCTCCGTTTGTTGCTTTCCTTTTATTGAAACCAATGTCATTATTTATAAATTTTTTGTATTGTTTGTCTGGTTCAAATTTTCTTTTAAAATCTTGATTCAATTTGTCACTTGAGTTATTTGATTTTAGTTTACTTCTGAAATTATGGATTCTTTTAGAAACCTTCCAATATTCATTATATTGTCCATGATTAACTATATCATGGTGGTTAAATGAACACATCTTAAGAATCGCCTCTGTTGGAACACGATTTCTAAATTGAGTTTCCAAAAACTTTTCTACTATACTATTAATCGGAGTTAAATTAGCATAAGTATTAGTTGTAACATCATGATTGTGAAATAAGTCATAATGAATTTCATATTTGTTATCTTTTACTTTTATAGTAATTTTGGAGGTACAACCAGTATAAAACCTTTTACTCACTCTTCGAGAACTAGGACATACGAACCACTGAGTTGCATTCATTGCTTGTTTGAAATTTTCTTTCTTTCTTTTATCAATTTCCACAGTGCACCGTTCTCCTGATTTATACCTCAGAACGTGGGTGTTTTTATATAAGTATGGAACATAGATACATCTTTGTCTCACAAATTCTTCAACCATTTCATACGTCAATTCAGTACTTTCACTAGTGATTTGATCAATTGAAGTCGTATAGATTAATGTCTTTTGTGGTCTCCTCTAATATGAGAATTCATCAACTCCTTCTGAGTCAGACGCGTCTTGTGATAATTCAAACATGTATTTCAAATGCGTTAAATACTCTGTTGCTATAGGATCTACCAAATCTCTAATGATAGGAGACGGTTTATTGAATTCATTAGCAGACATATAATGAAAAACAGGTGGTTTGTTTAATGAATATAGTTTATTCATACAATAAACATTCACAGAACACAAAAATAAAATGAGAAAATATTTGATAGTGTTTTAACATAGGAGTGAGAATCAAAGTGCTGTATAAGAGGAGTGAAAAAAGTAAATTAAAAATTGAGTAAAAGAATACCATATTTTTGTATCGTATCTGATTAAAATTCCTACAATGGAGTTGACTCTTTCGATATTTGTATGACATTCAGGGTATATACATAAGAAGAAGAAGAGAAGTATGATCAATTTTATTGTTAATTAAACTAATTAATGCTACTCCAATCTAAACTATTTCGCTCAATTGAATTAAAGAACAAGTCATAATCATTTTTGACAGGTTAATGCCAGACCACTGGTCATTTCCAAACCATCTTGACCATATGTTGCAAATTCAGACCAATTTGTACACTTTGACCCTTTTATGCTCAACTCGACCATTGATTCAGCATATACCGTCCATTAAACCGATAGCTGTGCATTATAAACTTTTAAGTCGTTTGCAAAATATTCCGTTTGAAATTTTCGCTTATTTCAGTACATTCTTGAATCATTGACTGCAAACAATCACAGATAACGCACGCACACAAATTAATTTTTGTATTCTGCCGGTTCCTGATTATTATTACAAGGTACTTTTCGTTATGTCGCGTAGCAACACATTTACACGGCATTTAAATTTTGCAGCTAGAAAAACACACACACAGAATTAATCAATGTGATCTGCGGCTTTCTCAAAGGTCTTCAATCGTTTTTGAACCGCCCAAAGAGTCTCAAATCGCCCACAATTCTCAAACCAACCTTTGAGTTTTAATCCCCACAAAAAATATTCTGATTCGCCCAAAAGAAAAAATCGCCAGAGCACAAATATG
Organism: Insectozyma parachauliodis; assembly: GCA_030565145.1. Lineage (NCBI taxonomy): Eukaryota > Fungi > Ascomycota > Pichiomycetes > Serinales > Debaryomycetaceae > Insectozyma > Insectozyma parachauliodis. Next base: position 82,067 of record JAJMBB010000020.1, on the reverse strand, counting down.
GGCAAACTAGTAAATCTTACATCTTGCATACCCAACTGCAAAATCTAAATATCTAAAATTATTATGAGCTTACGGGTGATTTAAAAATTTTGAGCCCAATGCTTGAAATTATGAATCCAATGCCGACAAAGTGTACGAAATCTACACAATTTGACAAGCATACTCCAATATTAAAAGAGTTTCGTTAAACAAAAACGCATCATTTGTACTTTAAATTACTATTGTTCCAATTTGATTTTTTTATAACCTAATATATTGCAACATCGGCTAGAATCTTGTAGGCTGTAGTGGCCTAAAAATTTTACGCTACCAATCAAAACTGTGGTTAATAGCGCCATGCGAATTTGTGCGATGAAATTTTCAACTTGATTAAACCAACTATGACAATCGAATCAAACTTAGAATCCAACAGGGTTGAAGAGTTAGATAAATTACTTACTGTTTTAAAACCTAAGATATTATCATACATAGAATCATCGGATGCAAAATCTTCCAACTATGATGCGAAATCGTTGGGTACCTATCACGAACCAAGCTTTTTGAAATCTCAATTTTTCAAAAATGATCTGAGCTTAGACTCTCCAAGTAATGAAGAAGAACTATTTGAAATTATAGATAAAGTCTTGAAATATTCTGTCAACACATGGAATCCAGGGTTTTTGGATAAATTATATGCATCGAATAATCCAATTGGAGTAGTTTCAGACATCTTGTTGAGTATTTTAAATACAAATTCCCATGTTTACACAGTATCACCAGTTTTATCAATTATAGAGAACTATATTGGTAAAAAGTATGCTCAATTATTCTTCAAAAACAATTTAGAAACCTGTGGTGGGTTGACATTCAGTGGAGGATCCTGGTCTAACATCACTAGTTTACAAATTGCAAGATCGTTGAAATTTCCAGACACCAAAACCAAAGGTAATTTTGATTATAAGTTTGCAATTTACACCAGTAAACATTGTCATTACTCAGTTGTTAAGGCTGGAATTTTACTAGGTATCGGATCAGAAAATGTATTCAAAGTCAAAGTTGATGATGATGGTGTATTAGACACAAAAGATCTTGTAAAGGTGATAGATGAAACCATTAGCCAAGGGTATACGCCATTGTATCTTAATTCAACCGCTGGAACTACTGTTTTTGGCTCATATGATCCATTCCTTGAATTGAGTAAAATTTGTAAAAAATATAACATCCATTTTCATATTGATGGGTCATGGGGAGGTAATATAATTTTCTCAAATACTCACAAAGATAAACTTAATGGAAGTGAATTTGCAGATTCAATAACTGTGAATCCTCATAAAATGTTGGGGATCCCAAATACATGTTCATTCTTGTTAATTCCGAACGTTGCCAATTTCCAAAAAGCAATGTCTTTGCAAGCACCTTATTTATTCCATGGAAGAGACAATGATGATGAGAATTATGATTTAGCTGATGGTACCATGGGATGCGGAAGACGTAGTGACGCATTCAAATTTTATTTAGCGTGGTTGTATTATGGTAAAGTTGGATTTGAAAATAGAGTTGATCATGCATATAAAATAAAGGATTACTTTATCAAATCAATTCTTGAGCAAGGAGACTTTGAGCTCGTTGGACCACAAAAGCCTCAATGTTTACAAGTTTGTTTTTATTACAAACCTAAACATCTTGAAAATAAAGGCAGTAATACTCAAGTCACCAGATTCATCAGTAGAGAATTACATAAATTAGGCAAGTATTTGGTTGATTTCAGTCCAAATCCGGTTGACGACACTCAAGGAGAGTTTTTCAGGGTCGTCTTCAATTCCCCAATATTGACAGACAAAGTAGTGGACGATTTGATCCAGAGTATCATTAGCGTAGGAAATCTGATACAAAAGTAGTAAATATATAGAATTTGTTAGATTGCTTATGTAACAATTTTAATGTAACCTAAAAAATACAAAGTACTACCTAAAAGTATTTTAATTTAAGCTTGTCTCCACAAACAAGAAAAATGATATACGACAGGGAAGGTGGGGAGAAGAACAAAGAATGCAACAAACACTTGACACCTAATCTTCAAACATTTGATCTAATCTCTTAAAATCTGGTTGAAAATTAACATGATCACGTGATTTTTTTTTTTAATTTTGTTTTAAGTTAAGCGGCGTTATCATTCTTTTTTGTATCGCACGTTAGATCTCTATTCTAAAATAAAAATACGACCATGTTACATTAGACTTGTATTCTCTCTTCGCTAACAATTTAAACCAAATCATAATGAGATCCTAAGTACATCTTCCTGTACTAACAAAGGAGACTACTGCATAGCTCGATCTTTGATTAACCAGCTTGCATGCTACTTCGAGGGTAACATAAAAAATGTATAAATATCATCCATATTCTTCATGTTGCATTAAGATAACCCCAGTATCACGTAGTACAACCTTTGAACAATTTGGCAAAAAATCATCTTAATTTCTATTCTTATCTTAAGACATTGAAAATTACACAAAACTTAACCGTTTATTTTTTACTTTCATCGAGTTTTATACAAACTTGTGGCCACTATATATAGACCCATGAATCTATTATTACCAAATCAACAATGAGTGAAAAAAATATTCACACTGAGGGTGTTGAAATCAACTCAGCTTCTTCAAATGAGAAATATTCAAAAGATTTGGAATCTAATCATGAACATCTTGTATTGAAAAACCATACGTCTGAAGAGATAGAGTCTAGTGGGAAATGGTACGATAAAGAAATCAACTTTTTATTTTGCAAGTTTAGATATTCAAATGCCATGGTCCAAATTGTAATGGTTGCATTCGTTATATTTTTAACCCCAGGTATGTACAATGCTTTGAGTGGTATAGGGGCGTCGATTAATGATAAAGTCACATCGGATAACGCTGCAGTAGCGTTATACTCTACATTTGCAACCATTGGGTTTTTTGGGGGTACTATTTGTAATACAATTGGTATCAGATTATCTTTAACCCTTGGTGGTATAGGTTATGCCCTTTATGCTGGATCGTTATTAAGTTTCAATCATAATGAGAATAAAGGGTTTGTTATCTTTGCAGGAGCTTTTCTTGGTCTTTGCGCTGCTATATTATGGTCAGCTCAAGGTCAAATTGTTTTAAGTTACCCAACTGAACAAAACAAAGGTAAAGCGATTATGATATTTTGGGTTATATTCAATCTAGGTGCTGTTATTGGTTCTATTATTCCTTTGGTTGACAATTTACACAATAAATCAACTAGTGCCAACAATGGAACATTCATAGCTTTTATTATCCTCATGATTCTTGGATCTGTGTTAGCTTTATTCATGCTACCAATATCCAAAGTTTACAAAAGTGATGGTACTAAAGTAATGTCCAAGAAAGATCCTCATTGGAAGGAAGAGTTATTAAATTTGGGTAAGTTGTTAATACGAGAACCAAAGATATTATTCTTATTCCCCATGTTTTTCGCTTCAAATTGGTTTTACACTTATCAATTTAACAACTTCAACCATGGTAGATTCAATCTTAGAACAAGGTCATTGAATTCATTGTTATACTGGTTTTCACAAATGTTTGGTGCAATAATATTAGGTTACGTTTTAGATTTGAAAAGATTTAGAAGATCAGTGAGAGCTAAAATTGGCTGGTGTATTCTTTCCATTGCAACTTTAGCTATTTGGGGTGGTGGTTTGAAATTCCAATTAGAATTCACAAGAGATCAAGTTGAAAGTACCCCACCATTATTGAAGCCAATTGATTATAAAGATAGTTCTTATGTTGGTCCTGTATTCTTGTACATATTTTATGGTATGTATGATGCTATTTTCCAAACTTTCACATTATGGATTCTTGGTGCAATTTCAAACAATCCAAAAAAGACTGCTTTATATGCTGGATTTTATAAAGGTGTTCAATCAGCTGGTGCTGCAATTGCATGGAGATTAGATGCGATCAAAGTACCTTATATCAATCTTTTTGCATCAAGTTGGGCATTGGCTCAAGCAAGTTTGATCATTGCAATTCCAATGATTTGGTTTTACATCACCGACCATACCAGTATCGAAGAAGATCAATTACAAGATTTCGTCGCTGATGACGAAATCGCAGCGGTCAAATCTACAGTAGAATACGTAGAGTCTAAGTAGTATAATGTATAATGATATGAACACGACCGATAGAAAGTAGTTTGTATATAAGTCGATGCTAAAAAGGTTATCTCTCATCTCAAATCGCGTTTCGTCTAATATTTTTTCAATCAGCCTTGCTATAATAATCTAATGATAAATATCAAAAAGTTCAAGCAGATATTGAAGTTGGGCATAGTTTCATTCATACTATTCAGTTGGTATTACTTTTATAATCAACAGTATAAGAAGTATTATCAAGAGAAGCAATCTATAAATCATGAACAATTCACAACTTTGATAAATGAACGGTATCCATTGTTTCTAGATTCGAGCTTGAACTCATCAGTTTACTCAATACTATCAGACGAGGATTTATTTCACGTGGCTCAGAGTTTCAACTTACAAGATCGATGTAATTTATATTTCAATCAACTACTAGATAGAGACTTGATAGTAGACCCACACCATGAAGTCAACTACGATCGTTTTGACTATTTATATTGGAACCAATACGAATCTGACTCTATACAAAGGTATAACGATAAGAATATCGAAATCACAGACGAGATACGAAGTAAGATAAAACAAGATTTCGAGACATCGAGAATAAATATTAGGAATGACGAGCAAATCATCTACGATTACTTGCATCACATCAAAGTGTTTAATAAATGTTACATCGAACAGAATAACACCTTTATACAAGATCAGAAAAGCATATTCAAAGGGTTAGAATTCGGGAACTCTAAACTAGTTAAAAATTCATTAAACAGTATGATTTCAGACCTAGAGTTGAAAGTGTTTCCATGGTTGACACAGAAATCACCAGAATATGAAAAGTTGTCAACGGGTAAAAAGTATAAATTATTTCATACTTTTCGTACTAGCTTTTTCCAGCATTTGAATCAAAAATTGTCTGGTAAAGGCATCGTTATGACAATTGGAGATGAGCATGTCGACGATTGTATACGATTGATTCATATTTTAGGATATCTTGAGAATAAATTACCCATACAGATTATTTATGCCACGGGTACATTATCAGTAGACTCAAAGTATCAGTTAAAACAAGCAGAACAAGCAACCAAACAGGAGATCACATTAGTCAACATTGCAACCGCAGTTAAAAAAGAATATGGTTTGAAGTTTGAAAAATTTGGGTTTAAAATCCTTGCAATTTTATTCAATTCTTTTGAAGAGATTATATTCATAGATGCAGACACTGTTGTGACCATACCCCCGGAGCAGCTTTTCGAATTGAAGAAATATAAACAGTCTGGTACATTATTTTTCAGAGATAGAAATACTCCTGAGTATCGTCCAAATGATGACTTTGAGTTTTTTTACAAATTGATGAATAATCATATTGATGAAATGTTATTCAATTTAAAACAAATCACAGAGGTTACAAAATCTAGTCCGATGTTTGGTCACAAAATTAATCATGTAATGGAAAGTGGATTGGTTTTGATCAATCGTTCAAGACATTTTCTACAACCTATACTAATGGCAAACATGAATTTTTTTAAACCAATTATTAAAAGGGTATACGGAGATAAAGAGCTATTCTGGTTATCTTTAAGCATCAATGGAGATGAATCGTTTGAATTTAATAAAAACATAGCTGCTTCGATTGGAGAGTTGACAAAAGAAGAAGACAGACAAAACGAACTAGGCAAGGATTATAAATTCAAATCAAATGAGTTATGCTCTAATCATCCAGCTCATATAAGCGATGAAGATGATCATACATTATTATGGTTTAATTCTGGGTTTGAATTCTGTAATCAAATAGCAAAAGTCAACTTTGACGCTGAATTCAATTCTAAAAAGAGATTCAATCATCTCAAAAATATGGAGGATTTCAAAGCCTTTTGGATAGATAGTTTGAAGATAGTCCATGCTATAATCCCACCGGAAAACACTGCTACCGAACCATTCGAAGACGAACCAAGAGAATCTTGGAGACACATGCACGATTACTGTGCTGGATACACATGGTGCGCCTACGATAGAATTGGTTCTGGAGAGAAACAAGATGACAATGGAAAGTTGGTCATTTTTAGTGCATCAGAAATCAAACACTTTGATAAGCTCGGCGAAATATGGATGAGAGATTTTGATTACCAGGAAAAAAATAAAAAAAAATAAGTATCAACCATGATAGCCAATTCCACCCAGATATCAAACAGGATGTTTAAATCTCAAAGGTTTATCATTTTGATAATACTCAGTTTTTTCTCGTTGATGTTGATCATCACCGCTTTATCAGGTCATCATGAAGTTGTTGTAAGCTCCGTCAAAACTTACACTTCCAGTGCAAGTGATGCCTTATCTGATTATTACAAGGATAAATTTGGAAAAGATGATTTGGAAAGAGAAAAGATTGCTGAACAAGAAGAAGAGAAACAATTATCTGAAGAAATGAACAAACAAATTGATAATTGATTATATACCCCTCCAAATTGCTTTCTCCAAGTAATCACCTTTTGGTTTTTGCTGAAGAATTCCCATTTGCATCAATTCATAACAATTAAGAATGAACCAAGAATAAATCATTTCATCCCATTCGTCATCACTCACTTCTGGAACTCTTGGAACCGTTGACTTGTAGGCTTGGAAAAAATCAAACAAGTTTATAGATATAGGAGCTTCTTTATAAATTTTGAATAAATAATTTAAAGTGGTTGGCGTTCCAGGTCCAAGGTATTGCTCGCAACTATCCAAACCCGATTCGATTGTAGAACGAAGATTAGGTCTGATTAAATTTATCATTTGATTTTCATAATTTTCTTCAAATTGAATACTTTGATCGATGTGACCACCACTAATTGAGAATATTTCATGGAAAACCATGTGATCCAATGGAGTTGTTAAAATTTGGTTATCAAAATAATCAAATAAAGTTTCGGAGGTAACATGTTTCATTAAAGTTATCAAGTATTCATCTTTGACACCATTAACTTCGGGTTTGCAATTGTTGAATATATCGGATTTTGGTGACTTGATTAACTCATTGAGGTACTTTGAGTTTAACAACTTTTTGTTGATCAAAAGCTTGTATAATTCAAATTTTTCTTTGCTTTTGACCACTTGTAAGTTGTAGATTATATTAATAGAATTCATGATTGTTAATTTAAACTTTTTATAATTCAATTTACTCGAAGTGAACAAGATGATTACATCTGAATTTGATGTTAGTAATGATTTAACTTTTTCCTTTTCTTGATTGTAAAGTAAAATTTCTATATATTTTTTAAAAGAAGGTAATTTTCTTAATCCATCAATGTAGAGATTTGAAAACTCTGCTTTTGCAATTAGTATTGATAATGGAGATTGGTAAAAATAAATCATATAACATAGTTTGATTTCCGAGATTAATGAATCGATTGAATTGTTTGAGTTTTCAAATCTTGTAAGTACTATCGAACTTAATTTATTACTTATTAACAATGGATTTTCATCTTCCCATTCTGGAGTTAAAAATAAATTATTCAATATTATATACCCCAAACTTTTATTATCGTTACTTTTGAATTTATATCCATCGATTAACATTTTCAACTCACTTGTCAAATTAGAATTGATCCATGCATTGACAGTATCACAAGACAATCCTAGTATAACTTTCAAAGGAAATGAATATGATGATAATACCTTGAGTAATTGATTTAATACCTGATTGTTGATTGAATTTGTATCTTCTAAAACTATTATTATTTTAGGAGGTGAGTCCTCACTATTGATTGAATCTGATATCACATCTAAATCATAATTCAATTTTGAGGAATCTTCATCAAATTGTTTGACTATCTCACGTAGAGCTGATTTTATGTTTGAGCAATTCTTATTACTCAATTTGATAAGCTTGAAATTATCATGATTTTGCTCCAAATGGTTATAAAATTCAGCCAAGATACGGTAATTATTTGCCGTATTTGAAGTTAATTGAACATACCCAACTGATAACTTCTCCGATGATTCGTCGATAAATTCTATTAAATTTTGAAACAACTCATTATTTGCATTGTTCAAGATCGTTTCTATCTTTTGCAATTGATGTGACCATATTTTTCTGTATAATTCGTATCGGTACACCACATTTGAATCTTGTTCCTCCCCATTGAATAGGTTTAAAAATGGAGTTTGGTTAGATTTTACAGTTTTTTGGTTAGTCAATCTTTGGAATACATTGGTAAAGCCCGTTTTATTCCTCTTTGGGACTAAACAATAATGAGTTTTCTGATTATTTTCAAATTGATCTGAAGACCTCTTCATGATGAACAAAAGATGAAAATAAAATTGTTCACGTGTTACTTCACGTGCGCAAATTATTTTTTAAATTAGATCTCATATCCTGTTTATGCCGGAATTAAGGTAGATGGAGTAAAATATCAAACGTCTGGCAATTTATCAACATTTTGGTTCAATGGAGAGTGAGTTAAGACAACGAAAACCAGCGACCAGAACGTCATCCTCGTCGTCTATAACCAAGAAGAAACGTCCATTCATCAATGTTGCACCTTTAAACACTCCTTTGAACCATAGGTTGGAGACTTTAGGGGTAATATGGCATTGTATCAGTATTCCCTTTTTCATTTGCTTATTTTTATTCACTGTTTCCTTGGGCTGGTTGATCTGGATAACTATCATCTTACCATATTTTATCTGGTGGTACGGTTTTGATTTACATACTCCAACAAATGGGAAAGTTAGCTATCGAGTTCGAAACTCAATGAAGAATTTAATCATTTGGAAATGGTTTGTTGATTACTTTCCTATTCAAGTTCATAAATCTAGTGATTTGGAACCTACATTTACAACGGTTGTTGAGGAAACTGTTGATAGTTCAGATGACGAACAGGATTTAGTCAGTGAAAATAGTAGGACTTTGATTGATTACATTTTCAAGAAAATTGGTTTAAAAAAGAGACTCAATGATGCCGATACTAGTAGTGTTAAATCGGAAACCAGTAAAAGTGTATCTACAGGTCCAAGATATATTTTTGGTTATCATCCCCATGGAGTTATCTCGATGGGTGTTGTTGGATTGTTTGGTACCAACGCGTTAAGAAATGAACCTTATGAGCCTCCAATGAAATGGTTAAAACCATTTTTTCATGATCCATCAAAAGGAGAAAGATTATTTCCTGGTCTTGGAAAAATCTTTCCTCTCACATTGACTACACAATTCACCGTACCATTTTATAGAGATTATTTGATGAGTTTAGGTATTACAAGTGCTTCAGGCAAAAATATCAAAAGTTTGATTAACAATGGCGATAACTCTGTGTGTTTAGTCGTTGGTGGAGCTCAAGAATCTTTGTTGAATGATATGATTGCTAAACATGCAAGAGTGGGGTATGGGTATAAAGAAGGACAAGACATAAATTTTGACTCTGATGAAGAGGATGAAGTGAAACGAGAAGTTAAATTAGTTTTGAACAAACGTAAAGGTTTTGTTAAAATAGCTATCGAGTTAGGTAATGTTTCATTAGTGCCAACATTTGCATTTGGAGAAGCGGATGTATATAGGTTAGCTAAACCCAAGCCTGGTTCATTAGGTTTCAAATTCCAACAGTGGATGAAGAGTACATTTCAATTCACAGTTCCATTTTTCAGTGCAAGAGGTGTTTTCATTTATGATTTTGGTTTTTTACCATTTAGAAATCCAATTAATATTTGTATTGGTAACCCAATTCATATTCCTGCTGGTTTATTACAGGAAAAAGAAGAGATACCAAATCCTAAAAAGAATTCATTCACTGATTTATTCAAATTAACCAAAAAACAATCTGTAAGGACAAAAATCTCACCGGAATTATTGGACAAGTATCATAAATTATACGTTGATGAGTTGAAAAGAGTTTATGAAGAAAATAAGCACAAATTTGGTTATGGCGATGTAGAATTAAATATTATTGAATAATTATAAATCTATGTATTTTGGTAATTTACCCTCCTTTTGTAATTTTTTATACTTTCTTAGTAAATCTCTATTTAACTTTTTTCTCGATTGTTTATTGAAGAATGTATTTGTACCTTTGAGTAATGATTTGAATTGTTTGTATTCTCTAACGTTTAACTCATCTTCTATTTCCTGTTTATGGGTTTCATCTAGGTATTCTTTTTCCCATTGCTTGAAACCTAGAACATCTTTTTGATACGGTGGGACTCCATATATTTTATCACTTGGAAGTATATCCCATAAATATTCATCTTCAAGATTATCTAATTCTGGGTTCATTTTAGATATCCCCGATATACTTCTTTTCAATGGATGGGATAATACAGGGTACATTTCATTTAAATTTGATTCCAAACTTGAAACAATCTCATGACTAATTGATATGAGTAGATCGTCATTTCTCTCTTGTTTTATAAATGATTTAAGCTTCTCATCTATAGCTTCATGATTGATGTTCTTACTCTTTGGTTTATTTAGATACTCTTGTGGTATTGCAAATTTTATACCCTTTGGTTCATTCAATTTATCATACACATCTTTTGCCCCTATTGATTCGTAAATTTCCTTCAACGATTTTTGCTTAACGTCTTCAGGTATCTGTAGACCAGTGGTTGGTAGATAATTCGGCAAAGGCTTTTTGATCTGTATTTTACCACTTCTGGCAAACACCTTTTTAGATAGATATCTTACTTGTAACATATTGATGACGATAATTTTAGTGTATTATTTTTATCTCGCACGACTTGGTTTTTTATGCCACAGATTTTAAACTCGTGGGTACATTTCCAACGAATAAATGTCTGTTCACAGAGAGAAGGTAGATATCAAGACATTGCCTCATAGTTATGATGGTAAGGTTACGTTAGCTGTTATTGGAGGCACTGGTCTTTACGACTTACCCAATTTACACCCGGTTGCAAGATTGACAATTAGCACACCATGGGGGTTCCCATCGGGGCCAATTACAATTGCAAAAACCGATTCTGGGTTCCCTGTTGCGTTTTTACCCCGTCATGGTCAGCATCATGACTTGTTACCGACAGACGTTCCAAGCAGAGCCAACATTGCCGCTTTGAAGAGTATTGGTGTCAAGGCTATCATTGCATTTAGTGCTGTTGGATCATTACAACAGGAAATCAAGCCTAGAGATTTTGTTTTGCCGACCCAAATCATCGATAGAACCAAAGCTAGACCTAGTACTTTTTTTGAAAAGGGGTTTGTTGCCCATGCGATGTTTGGAGAGCCATTTGATTTGAAATTGAATAAATTAATTGCAGATGCTGTTCCCGCGCATGGATTTTTGGAAGGTGATAACTCCATCTTACATACCAAAAAGACGTATGGTGACGATTTGACTATCATTTGTATGGAAGGTCCTCAATTTTCAACCAGAGCTGAGTCGAAATTGTATAGAACTTGGGGTGGCTCAGTTATCAACATGAGTGTTTTACCGGAAGCCAAGTTGGCCAGAGAAGCTGAGATTGCGTATCAGATGATCTGTATGTCGACAGATTATGATTCATGGAACGAAAGTGAAGAGCCGGTGACTGTTGAGACTGTAGTTGGGAATTTGAAAGCTAATAGTGCCAATGCATGTAAATTGGCTGCGAAATTAATTGACGAGTTTGCTGAAAAGGGTAACGATATCGGCGAGGATATCAAGGGTTCAATGAAGTTTTCGGTGAGCACCAGTCCTCATGGCGTTAAGAAAGAGTTGTTAGAAAAGATGCATTTCTTATTCCCAGGCTACTGGGAAATTTAGACTTAATAGACGTACAACCCAGGGAACTCTAACCCCAGGAGATTCCGACCCCAGTATTGGTTACGGCAATTTGCGAGCGGCACCAAACTCTGACCACAAACTCTGACCACAAAACGGTTCGACGCGGTGTGTCGTCCCCCTCTTTCTGTCTATTCTGGGTTGAAGTATTTTTTCGGTGCGTCACAAAAGCCGTTAAAAAAATGTATGCACGGTTTCCTGAAATGTACCTCATCTGGTGCCATATTTCTTTTGCCTTGTGCAAACGCCATATGTCATGTATTATGTCATGTTATTGGGGTTTGATAAGGATGGTTTAAATATTTAGTCAGATCCATTCAAATTTTTTCATCTTCACACCATGTCTAGTGAATCTACTCAAGTTGACCATAAAAATGGAGAAGAAGAGTCCAAGTTAACTCACGTCAACAAGGTGGAAACTGTTGAGAAGGTTAAATCATCTAACCAAGTTTCCAGTTTTTCAGATGACGTTTCAGATGAAGGTAGAGAACCAACAGAGTATGAATTAAAAACTTTAAGACACATTTCTGAAACTATTCCAATGAGTTGTTGGTTGGTTGCAGTTGTCGAGTTGGCTGAGAGATTCTCATATTACGGTTTATCAGCTCCATTTCAGAATTATATGCAAAATGGTCCCGATGACCATCCAAAGGGGATTTTACAATTGGGACAGCAAGGTGCTACTGCTTTATCATATTTTTTCCAATTTTGGTGTTATGTAACTCCTATATTTGGAGGTTGGGTTGCTGATACTTATTGGGGTAAGTATAAAACTATTTGTATTGCATGTGGTGGTTATATCGTTGGGATTTTCTTATTATTCATTACATCAGTTCCTTCAATCACTTCGAAATCGACCGCTACTGGTGGATATATCGCTTCTATTATCATCATTGGTGTATCCACAGGATGTGTCAAGAGTAATGTGTCACCGCTTATTGCAGATCAAATACAAAAGACAAAACCACGTATTTCAATAACTAAAAAAGGTGAACGAGTTATTCTCGATCCAAATATCACTATTCAAAACGTGTTTATGTTTTTCTATCTTATGATTAACATTGGGTCGTTATCAGTCATTGCCACTACTGAATTAGAAGCACACAAGGGATTCTACAGTGCCTATGCGTTATGTTTTGGATTTTTTTTCATTGCAGTAGCCGCTTTAATCCTTGGTAGAAATAAATATGTGAAAATTCCAGTTGGGAACAAGATTGTTAATAAAACATTCCATTGTGCATGGATAGGAGTCAAAAGTGGTTTCAAATTGGATGCCGCCAAACCTTCAATGAACCCGGAAAAAGCGTTTCCATGGGATGACCAATTTGTCGATGAAGTCAAAAGAGCATTGTCTGCTTGTAAAGTGTTTGCGTTCTACCCTATTTACTGGTTGGTTTACGGACAAATGTTGAACAATTTCGTTTCACAAGCTGGGTCAATGAGAAGTCATGGAATTCCAAATGATTTATTACAATGTTTCAACAGTATAGCCATTATCATATTCATTCCAATCTTTGAAAGATACTTGTATCCATTCATTAGAAGATTCACACCATTCAAGCCGATATCGAAAATCTTTTGGGGGTTCATGTTTGGCACCACCGCCATGATCTATGCAGCAGTGTTACAACATTTCATATACAAAACGGGCCCCTGTTATGATGCACCGGGCAATTGTAAGAACGGGAACGATATCCATGTAGCGATCCAGATCCCGGCGTATTGTCTCATTAGTGTATCTGAGATCTTGGCTTCGATCACCGGGTTGGAGTACGCGTACACCAAGGCGCCGGTGTCAATGAAAAGTTTCATCATGTCGTTGTTCCTCGTTACCAATGCGTTTGGATCGGCGTTGGGAATTGCGTTGTCGAGTGTCTCGGTGGACCCAAAGATGACCTGGTTGTTTGTTGGGTTGGCGTGTTCGTGTTTTGTTGCTGGGTTGTTGTTCTGGGTCATCTATCATCATTACAACAAGTACGAAGAGCAATGGAACAGTTTGGAGTATGAGAATGAGATTGCAAAAGCAGATGACGTTACCGCCTTGGCTCCAATCGCGTCATTTGCACAATCTCATAAAAGTCTAGGTTAATAATGTATAACGAATAAAAAACATCAATTAAGAAATTTCTATGCGACATCTATACAGCGATGATATCTGGAGAACAGAATCGCGAAAGGTGATGACGTTACCGCTTTATAAAAGTTTAGTTGATGTTGATAAAGAAACAAGTGTCTGTGTTCGGAGAAACATCGAGATTGTATTCAAGATACATCATTTTAGTATAATCTTTTACATGATCGCAGTGCTTGTCGAGAATCAACATGATTGAATCTACTTTTCACTCTAGAGGTGTTTAAATTACATGTTTATTTATACACTATTAACACCAGAACTTGTAGGCTCTTTTGTAGAATGGCAATGACGCGAGGTAAGCCTTTTGCTCAGCGACTTCTTGTCTCACCAAATCCAAATCCAACTCTCTTCTACCTGTATCAATATCAATCTCATGGGCACGGTAAAACATCTTCCAATTCCTGGTGTACAATTTATGACCAACGTAGAATACTAAAACCACAGGCACGGTCAAGAAGTTTTGGAAGAAATCGTTTGCATTTGGTGATGTACCAAGTGGCCAAACCGCGATCCAGAATTGTAAACAAATGACAACAACATTGACAATAACCCCCCACCAAGCGCCAATGATACCACATTGGGATGTATAGGTGAGTTCTCCAGTATCTCTACCTTTAACAGCCAATGCTCTTCTGAATCTAACCAAACAGAAACATATCGATCCCCAGGTGAAAATAGACGATAATCCAGATAACGCCAACAACCAATTGAAAACCGTGTCTTGTTTTGGCGATGCGGCCAAGAAACATAATAATCCAATAATCAATTGGAATATAATACCAGTCAAGGGTCTACCTTGTTTATCAATGTATCCGAAAATCTTTGGTGCTTGACCTGAAGCAGCTAAAGCAGCTAAAGTTCTTGAACTACCGAAAACTGATGAATTACCAACTGATAAAACAGCAACCATGATAACAACATTCATAACTGATGGCAATCCACTGATTCCACCATTCTTGATAGCAATGACAAATGGTGATGCAGTTGCTGCTGCTCCAGAACTTAATAATCTAGGTTCATTCCATGGAACTAAACATGTAATCAAAGTCAATGAAACAATATAAAATAATGCAATTCTGTAAACAACTTGTTTAGAAGCTTTTGGAAGACTTTTAGCTGGATTGGCGGTTTCTGCAGCTGCTAACCCTGCTAACTCTGTACCAGCAAATGCAAATGCAGCACCAACAAAGACTGTAATAACACCTTTGGCATTATTAGGGAATGCGAAATGGCCAGAAGCAGGTTTAAGATCATATTCAGATCCATACCAATAATGAGCACCTAAATAACCACCTTTTGGACCCCCTCCACAAATTAAAACAAGTCCAAGAATAATAAATCCACAAACAGCTAAAACTTTAATTGCACTAAATATAAATTCAGCTTCACCATAACCTTTAACACCAAAGAAATTAATAGCAAGAATCAATACGTAAAATATCGCCACAAAAGCTGCTGAGTTTATAGAATCATTCCAATATTTAATTGTCATTGCCGCTGCCACCAATTCTAAAGGTAAAACAACTAACCATTGCATAGCATAATTCCATGCCATAGCAAACCCCCAACTTGGATCGATAAATCTAGTATTATAAGTGACAAAAGCACCTGAAACAGGGAATGTAACTGCCAATTCTCCTAAAGATTGAACCGTACAATAAATCATAGTACTTATAATAATATATGCAATCATTAATCCACCAGGTCCACCGGTTCTTAATTTAGATCCAGATCCAACAAAAAGACCAGTACCTATACTACCACCAATTGCAATCATTTGAAGATGACGATTTTTCAAAGATCTAGATAATGGTGAATTGGCGGTTAATACTGCAATCTTCTCAGCCTCTGATAAATTAGGATCAATACCCAATTCAGATGCGTCTGCTTTTTTAAACCCATCAACAAATTTGTTCCAACCTTTCAATTCAGGTTTAGAGTCTTGAGCATCAAAGGCGTCTATATAAATACCTCCATTTTTTTCATCAGAACCTGCAGCATCGTGAGATCTGATATAATCCAATTCTTTCTCAGGCATTTTAAAATTGAAGTTTGAAAAGGAAAGCTTAATAGGAAATTTACAACTACTTATACCGTGAAAAGCTAGCAGTATGTCCACTTAATATAAATTAAGATTAACCTTCTTATCTATATTAAACAATTTTACGACTACATTTACAGGTTAGCTTGACTCAACCTGCAAATATATTCTTATCATCTGCACACCCACTTAAATTAACTCAGGTGCTGAAAAAAAGAAACAGCTAAAAGAAGAAGAAGTAAAAAAAGAAAATTGTTTGCGGCAAAAATAAGAAATGCCGTTCAAAATGTTCCGCCTAACAAGCTTTTACTTTGAAAGACGTTGGTTTAATCACGCATTAATCTCTCACCAGATACACCTAGCACAGGGCAAAACTATTGGACAGAACTGTAGAGAGTAACACCCTAATATGTATTCTTTTGGGGCGGTTTCTGGGAAGATCTGAAAAGTGTGTGGACAAAGGACTATTGTCTGTAGATTCAGGTCTGTGTAGATTAGTTATCGTATATTCTGATTGTGTCTATCAATATATCTACGGTTTGAGTTTGTGCTTGTAATAGTTAAAACGCCGTGGGTTCTCTCCACAAAAGATATCTTGACGATAAAGCAATGATATTTTTTACCAATCTTGTGCGCCTACTTTTATTGTCGACACCAGCTAATAATAGTTTAATCGTCTCTTTGCACCAGAATAAAAGGCGGGTTAAAAAAGTAAATTATAAACATTCAAGAAAACATTTCTTCACCTTCATACGTAAAACTGAAAGCTTGAAATTCTAAATTCAAGAGTATGATTTAAATGAGTCGATATTTCTCTAAGTAAAATTCTATTGTTATTCTTTAAAAACAATCATGTAATTTCAAATGGTCCAGCTAACTGAAACAAAACAGATTATACTACCTTTTTCTTCAAAAGGTAACATCATTGGTGGGAACACCACTGAATATTTCATATAAGTTACAAAATTCATTAAAGTTACAAAAATTGTGACACCAACGGTAGGATTGTATTTCGGCGACACGGAATCGGTACTGTGTAAATGATCATCATTACAGTAAATTGAAGTAGGTACACAATGGTATGCAATAAGAATTCTCTCCAATCTCTTGGTTTCAAATTGGCGTTCAGAACTACGGCAAATCAGATATTGAAATATTAAGTTATATATTAAATTATTCTACATGTGACACTTCTGTCTTTTCATTCCATTCGTCATTCGTCACTGCCATTCTTTGTTTCTTGTATAATGGTGGTAATGGCTCAACATCCCTTCTGAGAACGTGTCTTTGAATACCATTAAAGAAAGATTTGGTTTGATAAACAGCATGATCCATAGTTGGTACCGCAAACACTTCATCTAATTCTTCCAATGTCAACCCTTTGGTTTCAGGTAAAAACCATAACACCAAAAAGAATCCAACTACGTTCCAACCTGCATAGAACCCAAAAGCACCCGTTGGAGTCAATGATGTTTGCATTTTTGGCCATGTGAAGGCCAAGATAAAGTTGAAAAACCAACAGGTGGCAGCAGCAAAACTCATACCTAAATCTCTGATATAAAGTGGGAAAGCTTCTGCAGAATATGTAAACGGTACTGGACCTTCACCTGAAGAATAAACAGCTGCAAATAAATATACTCCAGTGATGACCATTCCAATTCTACCTTGTCTATTTGTATCTTGATTAATCAAAAACCCAAATCCTGCAACAAGTAAAAATATAGCCATCAAGGGGAATGTAATTAATAATAAAGCTCTTCTACCAAATCTATCTATTGTGAAAAATGCAGGTATAGCAAAGACAAAATTGATCATACCAAAACCCCAAGATGCAAGTAAAGCTTGGATTTCAGTATATTTGGCTGCAATAAAAATACTCGATGAATAGTATGCTATAACGTTGATACCACAAAATTGTTGCATAAACATGACAATCCAAGCACCAATAGCACCATTTCTATTTCTTGTAATTGTAAACATTTGAATTAATCTTTTCCACATTGGAATATCATAAGATCCTTCTTCTTCATTTAATAAAACGTATTGATAAAAACAATCTCTTGCTGCAGCAACATCACAATGTCTCATTAAACTCAATGATTCATAAGCTTCTTTATCTCTACCTTTTCCCATTAACCATCTAGGAGATTCAGGAACAAAAGGTAATTGAAATAACACAATAATAGCAGGAATACAAGCTGATCCTAACATTAATCTCCAATTCAAACCACTGCCAAATGATTTTTTGGGGACATAATAAAATGCTAACGAAGAAACATACCCAAACATAATACCAACAGCAGTGAAAAATTGCCACAACATAACCAAAGCTCCTCTTACATGTTTAGGACTACATTCTGCAGCATATGCTGGCACAGTAGCTGATTTAATTCCAATCTAAATATGTTAGTAAAATCTTTAATAATTCTTATAATGTACATACTCCAAAACCTAAGAATGCTCTGGCTATAAGTAAATGCCACCAGTTGTTGACAAACCCTTGCCATATACAGGTGACAGCACTAATAAAACAAGTTATAAATATAACATTTTTTCTGCCAAAATATCTATTGAGTGGATCTGAGAACCAAACTACAATACTCGACACTAGATAAGGGATACCATTAATCAACCCTTCCATCAAATCGGGCTCATTCAAATTGACCACTCCAAATGCTTTTGGATAAAATAGAGTAGCACCATTGACTACTGATTCATCCATACCTTGAACAGCAGCAGCCATGGCACCAGCAGCTATAACAGCAATAAGTTTTGGTCTCAAAAACCATTTCTGAGTGGCCTCTTTGTAAAGAATGGTTTTCTCTTCGTCGGAGATAAAATCCATGGAATTGAAAGCACCAGGAGCTCTAGCCAAAGCAGCTCCTCTGGCGAATAATTCAACGTCTAAATTGTGTTTTGAAGCATAATTTCTTCCCATTTGCATCACTTGTTTCTCGGTGTATTGTGATAAGATATTGCCTCTTTCACCGGAGTCTCTTTCAGCTTGTTCATTGTTATCTTCAGTCAAATTTGTTTGAGGTTTGTTTAGAGAGGATGAAGATGATGAGTTTTCAAATAAACCATCTTGACCTGGTTTTTCTATAGAAACATCACTCATTTTGAATACTTGTTTTAAGGAGGTGAAACCTTAGGATATTGAGTTATTTATAAACAAAGCAATATCTGGGGCGAAATCCATGCAAAATCCATGCCATGGGACTATTTGGGGAATTAGAATAAATTAGAAAACAAGTTGCAGCAAAAAATCAAATCAATTATCACGTACTGCATAAAACCAAATACACAAATTGCTGTAGAAGTTTAAATTGAAAACCACCCATCCTCAATAGAAACTAGATGCTAAATGGTGGAGGCCCATGGAGTTGGAGTTGTTGGTATGAGTGAGAGAAAGAGGATTAGTCTGCCAGTCAGCGTTATTTTAACTCACAATAAACCATCTCGAGTTACGACGGACTCTGTTGTGTTAGTTTGTAAATCTATTGTTCCAGAATTGGCTTGTTTGCTATGGAAAAATTTTTAGATAATTTATGACGTTGTACAGAAAAGCTGTAAATTTGACTTCAAGGGGACCCACATTGAATGAAGGCAAATTCAATAGCACATCACAACACCAATGTACAACAACAATATGATAGAACTGATAACATAAATTTTAGTTTGGTTTTTGATGAATGGTCAAAAGTATTCATTCTTTAAGTTGTAGGTGGTAGTGTTTAAGACTCAAGTTCTAGATATCAAAAGAGGGGACGGCATATATAAATTTTTATGACCTCGTGAATCCAAATTTAAATTATTCTCCCCCACCGTTTGAAAGTTTATGAGCGAATGACGTAACAAAATGGACTATACTCAAGGATGAAAAATCAGAGAGATCAACCAATTTCACTCCACAACTTATACCAACATTCAAAGTTTACAAAGGATTGTGACTGTTTCAAATTTTAAATGAAAACTCTAAACCTTCTTGAGTTTTATCTGTTGTTTTCTCGGTAGTGAGTGGAAGTTGCAAAATAAAAATTTTTGTTTTGTTCTTCCGAGATTTATTTTTTTAGGCTGGAAAAATAAAAGACAAATACCTAGAAATAGATAAGACATATATTTGAAGCTTATGTCATATTTTTTTCTGGCTTTAATAAATGTTTACTCGATAATTTACATCTGACGTTTGACAGACACTCTGGTGAATAAATTAAATATGATCAATTTGCACGACTATATCAACACAATAGACGTGTATCTGCGGCTCACCTCAATTGGAAGCAATAAATAACGTATATCTAAATTTTCTTCACAGGTTATCACTTGCTTTTACACTTTAACTTTCAGCTTATATATTTAACAAAATATTGATATATATTTAACAATGATAGTGATGAGTTTATGATTGTATGACTGGATACCAAAACAAAATGAGACTAACTTATTTAGAGTAGACCCTCAACAATGTTTGTTTAAACATTGGCTTCACTCATTTATCAAGTCAATACTGCTTAACACCAAAGATACCTCAACATGTCTATGATTGACTTTCTATACTTTTGAAACTTTAAAATAAACTCAATCACACGGTGGCGTAGAATTCACCGGAATATTCTACAATATCCGCTCAAATAGGTAGACCTTTGGCTATACCACCCCAATAGGTCAACCTTGGATTTGTACAACATATCTATGATTCTTCTACACTTTATACCTTTGACTGGCTATTTATCTTCTCTTCTCTACTCATGGTCTTGCGACCATCACGTGTCGCATCAACAACACAATACCACCCAGCATCAATCGACATGTGTTGTAATCTCTACAATGGACATCAAACACAATACACGTTAAGTTTAATTTTATTTTGCAACTTTACGTGTCTGTGGGGATTTGAACCTCGGCGTGGAGTTGCAAAACTGGCAGTTCAATCCGCACGTAGACTCGGAGATAACCTCCTAATAAAAGAAAAGATAAATCTCCATTAATCACTAAAATCATCAACATCTCATGTCTTCCTTAGCAAAGGCAAATGCTCAATATTTGCAATACATTGTCAAATACCCGTTGTTGACCAAGTCCATAACTACTGGTATCTTCTGTGGATTGAATGAACTCATATCATCAGTATTAACTGGAGAATACAAGGAGTCTAAAATCTTTGGTATCAAATTTAAACATGTCTTTTCTCAAAAATTGGTCAATATGATTATATATGGCTCATTGATTGCTACTCCAATCAGTCATTACTTGTACTCAATAATCAATACTAAATTATTCGTTGGTCCACTCACAAGTAGAGGTAAAATCTTACAAATCTTGACAAGTTTATCCACCGTCACCCCAACTTTATCCGCCTGTTTTGTATCGTGGATCTCATTGATCAATAATTACCAACCTTCAAAAGATGGCTTCTGTATTGTTGGTGAGGTTAAAAAGATTTTGTTTATCATTAAATCTGGGTTGAAGAAAGGTTATTTGCCAGTGTTGAAGACGTCTTTAGTTACTTCCTTGTTTGCTTTGATTGTAGCTCAGAAATACGTAGACCCACAATTATGGGTGGTATACTTTAACTTGGTGTACTTTGTCATGGGAACCTATCAAAACACCAAGTTGAAAAAATTACAGCAACAAGAACGTTTGAAAAAGGAATAAAATACACACACACACACTTTTTATTTTCATTTTTATTTTCATTTTTATTTTTGTTTTCTCTCCATGATTAAAACTGTTAATAGACTCTCACCTTTCAAATCATTCAATAGAACAATGATCACTGCTCAAGCAGTGTTATACACTCAACATGGAGAGCCTAAAGATGTTTTGTTTTCTCAGAAATTTCAAATTGATGATGACAATCTTGCCTCAGACGAGGTTGTGGTTAAAACTTTAGCTTCCCCGGTTAACCCTTCGGATATAAACCAAATACAAGGTGTTTACCCTTCAAAGCCAGAGAAAAGTAATAAATTTGGCACCAAGGACGTTGCTGCACCAACTGGGAACGAAGGATTGTTTCAAGTTTTAAAAACTGGGTCAAATGTCAAATTACAAGTCGGTGATTGGGTCATACCTGCTCAAGTCAACTCAGGTACTTGGGCAACACATCAATTGGGTAAAGAGTCCAATTATATCAAATTACCTAACCCAAAGCAAAGTGAAGCTGATGGGAAAAAGGGATTATCTTTAAATCAAGGTGCTACAATCAGTGTTAACCCATTGACTGCTTATTTAATGTTGACTCATTATATAAAGCTTGGTCCTAACGATTGGTTTATTCAAAATGGTGGTAACTCAGCTGTTGGTAAATATGCACTGCAATTTGCAAAAATATTAGGATTCAATTCAATCTCAGTTATTAGAGATAGACCTGATTTTGAACAACTTTCAAATCATTTAAAATCTTTAGGTGCTACACAAGTTATTACTGAAGAACAAAACTCATCCAAAGAGTTTGGTCCTACGATCAAATCTTGGATTAAACAATCCAAAGGTCAAGTCAAATTAGCATTGAATTGTGTTGGAGGTAAGAGTTCAACAGGTATTGCAAGAAAATTAGATCCTAATGGGTTAATGTTAACCTATGGAGGTATGTCCATGCAGCCGGTTGCTATTCCAACTTCATTATACATTTTCAAAAATTTTACCAGCGCTGGGTTTTGGGTTACTGAACTACTCAAAAATAATGAAACCTTGAAAAAGGAAACTTTAAACAAGGTGGTTTCATTGTATGAAGATGAAAGACTCTTGGATAGTCCATCCAATGAGCTCAATTTCACTGGTGATGACTTGGCTCAATTGTATATAAAAGGTATCACTGATTCAAAGCAGGGTAAACAATTGGTTGTATACGGAAACTGAACCCGAGATTTGACGTAATGATCTCGGTCAACTCCATACGCATATAATATATTTTTTATTTTATTTATTTATTTTTTTTTTGGTTCCAGATTTTTCAACTTCTTATCAATCATGTCAAGAGCATTATCGTCGACAAATGTGTTGATACTCGATCAGATTGTTCCAGCAACCATCATATTCTCAATAGAGACTGGTAAAATCATTCATATCGTTAATCAGGTTGTTCCACCGGGCCATCCTATCTTACAATTATACAATGTATTACCAATAGATTATCGTAATGTTACACCAGCAGTCATTATGCCAGGGTTGGTCGATGCACATGTTCATTTGAATGAACCAGGTAGAACCGAATGGGAAGGGTTTGAAACTGGGACCAAAGCAGCCGCTTTTGGAGGGGTGACTACTGTTATAGACATGCCATTAAATGCGATCCCTCCAACGACAACAGTTAGTAATTTCAATTTGAAGATCAACGCTGCAAGACAACAATGTTGGGTTGATGTTGGATTCTGGGGTGGATTAATACCTAGTAATTTAAACGATTTGATACCTTTGATTAGAATGGGTGTAAGAGGGTTTAAAAGTTTCTTGATTGAAAGTGGTGTAGATGAATTTCCAGCTATAAAACCACAACATATTCTAAAAGCAATGAAGATCGTCAAGGGTGAGAAAACTTTGTTAATGTTCCATGCTGAAATGCAACCAGAGGAAAAAGCTACATTTTCATTAGATTCTCCACCTTCTGGTGAATCAATTCAAGTTGATGAAGAGATTGAATTTGAAAATTTGGATTTGGGTATGAGTGCATCGTTTATAAATAGAGCTCCAAAACCAGTTATACAATTATTATCAAATGATAAAGGAAATCATACTCATGAACATTTAAATTGTACCTTGCCACACCATCATGCAGCTTCGATAGATCATAAAGTATTGACTGATGAGCAAGCAAGAGCTTTAGCACGTACTCCAATACTAGCAAGTAGTGAGCCTTTATATGGTAAACATGCTTATAAAGTCAACCACAAGCTGGGTAAAGTCAATACACCATTGTTAATGGCAGCTGAAAACAATCAAGATTTAAAAGATATCGATCCAACTTCGTATGCATCTTTCTTAGCTTCAAGACCTGATAATTTTGAAACTACAGCTATAGCTGAAATCATCCATTGTTCAACTAGAGAACCTAGTGTTCCATTACATATTGTTCATTTGGCAACTCATGAAGCTATACCTTTAATCAGAGCAGCAAAGGCAAAAGGATTGCCAATCACAGCCGAGACTTGTTTCCATTATTTATCATTATGCGCTGAAAAGATTTCAAATTGTCATACCCATTTCAAATGTTGTCCTCCAATCAGAACAGATGACAATAGAAAATTATTATGGCAGGGGTTAAGAAATGATATAATCACAACTGTTGTATCTGATCATTCACCATGTACACCAGATTTAAAAGGGTTAGAGAAAGGGGACTTTTTCGAAGCATGGGGTGGAATCTCATCTGTTGGATTTGGATTACCGATATTATACACTGAAGGGTTGAAATTAGATTCCCCAGTGACATTGATTGAGATCAACAAATGGTGTTCGATAAACACAGCAAAACAAGTTGGTCTTCAACATAGAAAAGGGTCAATACAACTAGGTTACGATGCAGATTTGTTGATATTTGATCCAGAAGCAAAATACACAATTGAGAATAAAGATTTACATTTCAAAAACAAATTGACAGCTTACGATGGTATGGAATTTCAAGGTAGGGTCTTGGAAACAATAGTAAGAGGCCAAAGCGTCTACGCACACGGCAAGGGACATTCAGACCTCGCATTGGGTCTGTTGATCCTCGAACCAAGATTTAACTAGATAGATTAAAATACACTCCCTATTAGATAGATTAATATACACTCCCCACGATGGTGATTACATAATCGTAAAATTAGTTCTCAGAAGTGATGTTTGCGGCTCACACTTAAACTTATCTAAAATACAACATCGACGATTAAAATAATATTTTATAGTCAAGTGCATAGTCAAGCTTTCCCCATTGTAAATATTTCAACAGTCAATGTCATCTAATCAAAAGAGAATTGCTTTACCAGCCAGAGTCGAACCAAAAGTGTTCTTTGCCAACGAGAGAACGTTCTTATCATGGTTGAACTTCACTGTCATTTTGGGCTCTTTGGGTATTGGGTTGTTGAACTTTGGTGATTATGTCGGTAGGATATCTGCTGGGTTATTTACATTTATTGCCATGTTGACCATGGTGTACGCTTTGATTACGTATCATTGGAGAGCAAAAGCTATCAGGTTGAGAGGTAGTGGACCTTACGACGATAGGTTCGGACCAACCATGTTATGTTTCTTCTTGTTGATTGCAGTGGTTGTAAATTTCATATTAAGGATAAGAGCTTAATACACACTACATCTTTTTTTCTTGCATCTTCAATCTCTATGACAAAAATCGTTGCTATCTTTCTTGCTGAGTTTGACATCAAACAAGGTTATAAACTAGTATGGTCCAAGAGTGATGTGGAAGGTTTCTCTTTTGATGGGTTGGAATACAAGGCATTTCCATCTGGAATACACGATTTCAACAATTCAACCACATTGTTGAGTCACTACTTCAATGGTCACGTTTACAATGGACTTTGTGTGTTTTATCAACACACGTTTGGAGACACCTCAGACAGATCGAATATTAAAATGTACTCCTTGGGTATCATATGTGATGACCAAGTTGGGTGTGAATACGTCCAAGTGTTGAGTCGAAAATTAGTCCAATTCGTCACGGGTAAAGAGTATAATGATTTTAAACTTTTTGAAAATATACAGCCAGTGGAGGATTCAGAGGATCAATTACTTGAGAATATACCAAAGTTGATAAAAAAATTGGGCCCGTTGATATTCACAATTTATAAGCAAAGTTTGCTAAGGAAGAAGATCATCATATTCAACGAATGCAAAGACGACGATCCAATCTTTGATGCTGGTTCATTTACGTATCTAATCTCATTGCTAAGTAAGATTCCCAACGATGTAGATAAATCAACTTTTCTGACGCCGATTTATCAAATTGGATTAAACGATTTATCAGGCCCACTTTTAGAAATAGACGGGTTTATAGGATCAACCAATGATGAGATTTTAATAGAAAACCCAGTGTATGAGATTGGAGTGGTTTTAGGCGAAGAAACTAGAGTGTTTAAAGATAAGAAACAGTTATTAGCTACAAACAAAGACTTTGCCAAATTCCAACACTTATACCAAGCATCCTGCGTATCTGACATAGTCAATGACTCAGAAAGGTATATCCAGGTGCCTGATCATTATAGGCAGAGTGTTGAGCCTTCTTCGTGGGGTGCTTCGCTTTGGTCTGCGTTTTCATGGTTTGCAGCTGCCGGTCAGCTCCCACAACAAGATCCAACACAGGAGATCAATGTAGTGTCTTATTTCCAAGACATGACGAAAAAATGGTTCTACATAATCAATGAGCTAATTTTGGAACAGGCGGAGATTGATGAAGGTACCCAATTGACGGAGAAAGTCGCCTTGACCTTGACGTATCAGGACCTAGACGAAATGGGATTGGAATATTCCGACCACCAATTCATCACAGAGTTCATCTTATCCTATTGGGACAACGTCGTTGAGGTCACCTTCGACGACGGGCTCTTGTCTATCTATTGTTAATATACGAGTATTGTGTGTTTTGCACTACGTTACGATTCTAAAATTTCTTCAACATTTTTACACACCACAACACTGGATGATAAGATGAAAGGAACCCAACCGCAACCGCAGGCAACACCATCTTCATCATCCTCGTCATCTCGTAGTGAGTCGCGCAATGGCAACAAACAACAACCACACCATCGTCATACAAATTCTCGTCAAGAGTCCCAACAACAACAGCAGGTAAAGGGTAAACAGGTGACCAAAAACGATGAGAAATTGATCTACCTTATCGCAAAGTGTTCCGGGAAAACAATCGTGGCTACAACGTTAGATGGCGCTCGGTACAAAGGGTTGTTGGTGTCGAATAGTTTGGCCCCAAATCTTAGCGTTGCCATCTACAAGCCACAATGTTTAACCAAGGATGGTGTCAAGTTACCAGACCATTTAATTATCAATGGCAAAGACTTGGTCGACATTGAGATTGACTTAAACCAAAAGGAAATTGCAAGTACACCTGAAATTAAACCAACAGTTACTCCACAGTTTAAAACCGATGGTGATATTTCTGGTAAAACAGAGATCAAAGAACGTGAATTGACAAAATGGGAGCCGGATGAACCTATAGATGAGAAATTGCTCTTGGTTGATGACGGAGCGGATTGGGATCAATTTGCAATCAATGAAAAAAAATTCGGAGTAACAAGTAGTTACGATGAGCATTTATACACCACCCGTATTGATAAGAACGCACCGGATTATCAAACTAAAGTTGAACGAGCAAACCAATTAGCTTTGGAAATTGAGTCTCAACAAACTAATGACAGACATATTTTGGAAGAAAGAGGTATTGCTGTAGTTGACGATTCAGGTATGGATGAAGAAGATAAATATTCTGGGGTTGACAGAAGAGGTGATGAATTGTTAGCCGCGTTGAAAAATACTTCCATCTCTCAGAAAGATGATCAAGTTCATAAAAATGATTACGAGTTGACTAATGATCCTGCCATTGTTTCAACTACCAAAGATCAAAAACCAGATTCAATACCTTCAAAACCAAAATTGGACTACTACAGGCTTAACTCACAAAGTGAAATCAACAGTTTTAAACAGTTTAGTGCAAATTTCAAGGTACCACATAAGGTTCCACCCGACTTACTACCAATATTATCGAAAAATGTCGATAAACAAAAAGAAATCATCAATAAAAATTCACCACAGGCTAAAAAGAATAAATATAATGTTAAAGCTGCTTCATTCACTCCAACATTCACACCAGCAACAACTTATACCAAAAATGTAACATCTCCTATAAAATCCCCAAGTGTATCACGTCCTTACACCAATGGCTCATCATCTTCAACCATTACAAAAAAACATTATAATATAACACCACAAGAGTTTTTTGGAAAATCAAATATACCAACTAAAGAGAAACAAGATGAAAAGATTAAAAGATTCAAAACTGGCTTTAATTTTTTTGCTAATGGAACTCAAGAGAAAACTTTCCAAACGCCTCCAACTTGGGATAGCACTATTGAAGAAAGTTATACAAAGTTGTTTCCAAAATTCACTCCGATTACAAATGCAATACCAGGAAATTTCAGTCCTGCAATCGCGCAACCACAATTACAATACAACAAATACCCAATACAGCAACAGCAACAACAACAACAACAACAAGCTGCTGCAATGGCTGCTGCTCAAATGCAAGCTCAAGCTCAAATGTCTATGTTATACCAACAACAATTTCAACCACAACCTTTCTATCAAAATACAAATTATCAACAACAACCACAATTCTATCCAACCCCAGGAAATGCATTCATACCACCGCCAATGATACCTTATCCAAACCAATTCAATTCACAACAGGGACCTCCTGGTCCTCATCAAAGAAGGTATTCAAAAAGGAATAATTAATATATATTGGCTGCAAAATATTATCACGTGTACTCTGTTAGGGCTTGATCTGAAATATTTCTTGTATCATTTTTGTATTTTTTTTCTGTTTGTCTCGCAGTACAAATTTTCAAATTATTGAAATTTATTTTTATTCTCATCACTACCAACAATGAAATACATTCAAACTGATCAAGTTTTAGACATTCCAGAAGGTGTCACCGTTGAAATCAAAGCTAGAACTATCAAAGTTACTGGTCCAAGAGGTGAATTAACCAAAGATTTAAAACATATTGATGTCACTTTCACCAAATTAAACGACAGAGCCATCCAAATC
This sequence comes from Insectozyma parachauliodis, assembly GCA_030565145.1. Classification (NCBI taxonomy): domain Eukaryota; kingdom Fungi; phylum Ascomycota; class Pichiomycetes; order Serinales; family Debaryomycetaceae; genus Insectozyma; species Insectozyma parachauliodis. The sequence continues at coordinate 53,252 of JAJMBB010000020.1, read as the reverse complement.
ACTGTCCACAATGGTGACAGAAAACACGTTGCTGCTTTAAGAACCGTCAAATCATTGATCTCTAACTTGGTCACCGGTGTTACCAAAGGTTACAAATACAAAATGAGATTTGTTTATGCGCATTTCCCAATCAATGTTAACATCATTGATGGTAAAGATGGTAAAGAAGTTGAAATCAGAAATTTCTTGGGTGAAAAAAGAGTCAGAAACGTTAAAATCACTGAAGGTGTCACCATGGAATTATCAACTGCTCAAAAAGATGAATTAGTTGTTAGTGGTAACTCATTAGAAGCTGTCTCACAAAACTGTGCTGATATCCAACAAATCTGTAGAGTTAGAAACAAGGATATCCGTAAATTCTTGGATGGTATCTATGTTTCAGAAAAAGGTACTATTGTTGAAGAAATTTAAGTTTAGACTAATAAAAAACAAATTTTTAATTAATTCATATTGTATAGTTAATGGGTTTATCAGGGTCATTATTTAAGTGGATCGTTACTGAGTTCATATTAATAAAGAACCACCTACGATCACACATTAACTCTCTAATCTCTAACTCTAAATTACGTTAAAGAATGCAATAATTTTGTTTTTTAGTTTGAAATCGTTTGAGCTGAATTTTCATGGAAATGATGATTTAGATTTTATAATTTTTAATCATGACAAAAGTTGCATTTCTTGGACCAAAAGGTACATACACTCATCAAGCTGTAATACAACAGTTTGGCGAAGATATAGACTTATTACCGCAACCTTCTATAGGAGAATGTTTTAGTACACTTGATTCAAAATCAGTTGATTATGCCGTGGTTCCATTTGAGAATTCCACTAATGGTCAAGTTGTATTCACCTACGATCTACTTCGAGATTGGTTATTAAGATCGAAATCTGATTTTAGAATTGTAGCTGAACAATTTGTCAGTATTCAACACAATTTATTAACAAATGGGAACAAATTGCAAGATATCAAAACAATATATTCACATCCTCAAGTATGGACTCAAGTAAAGAATTTTTTAACAAATTTGGACGTTGTCAAAATTGACGTCGATTCCACTTCTAAAGCGGCAGAGATTGTATCTCAAGATGAATCCAATACTACAGGTGCCATATCATCATTCATGAGCTCAAAGTTGTATGATTTACCCATATTATTCAAAAATATAGAGGACAATTCAAATAATACTACAAGATTCTTAGTGCTAGGGTATGAAAATCCGCCAATCGATTCAAAAAACAAAGATTTGATATCCTCATTGATGTTGACTTTAAATCATAATGATCCAGGTGCTTTGTGTGAAGTGTTGGTGAAATTCCAATCCAAAGGTATAAATTTAACATCGATAAATTCAAGACCATCTAATATAATACCTTGGCAATACGTCTTTTTCATCGAAACAATTGGACAATTAAATTCTGAATTTGTTCAGGAATTAAAACATCTATGCTTGGATTTTGTCTTGTTGGGGACTTTTCAAAGAAGTTGGAGGTATAATATAAACACGTAAATTCATAACCCAAAATTACTTACCAAATTTTTGATACGTCCATTCTGTATTATCTAATGGACAAGCATTTCTAGTTTTCAACCACCTCTTGATACAATGTAAATGGAATGCATGGTTGCACATACCCCAAGCAGCAATACATTCTTCACCTCCACTTGCTATACTATTTGGTTGACATTCAATACATGGCTCCATTAGATGGTTCCTGCAAATGGCACAATTCTCAATTTGTATATCTATTCAAGTTAGTAAATGTATTAATAAATTGATTATGGTACATACCCCAAGACCAAAAGGCAACAGCTGTCCATTTTTTCACCTCAAATTTCTGTTTGTCTGATTTAACTTGTACTTCTTCCACTATGATTGTTAGTAATGATTTGTCAATTGTATAATAGTACATACCATCTAAGTCCATCTTGTCTTGATCTTCCGCCATTCTAATGATTTTGTTACAACTTTTTTCGCGAGTTTAAAAATTACTAATCTATTTTATATTTGTCTATTTAAAACCCAAATCCTCCTTTGGAATAAGCCATAGGTTTCAAATCTGGATGAGAAACTGCTTCAAAAGTTTCCTTGGTCAACTTCCATGGACAATTATCATCTTCGATTTTTCTATATCCTTCACCATCGTCTTTGGACTGATCGTAAGCTATATTTTCCTCAAAATGTAACACACCACCAAGATTACCAGTCGAATCACAATAATCAGGTGCACTGAAAACAGTTATTAATCTCCCCTTTTGCTCATCCTCGATACCTCCCATTCTAACTTCGTGAGATCTGATAATCTTTCTAATTTTATTTTGTAAGCAAAACCTCTCAGTAATGTCAGGACCAAATTGTAAACCCAAGCCTCTTTTAGAAGGTCCTCTACCTAATTCCTCTTGTGGATCTGTCCATAACAACTCCATAGCAAGTCCTTCTTTATCTGGTTGAGTCGATCCATTTTTAGGAAACCTATTTATCTTTTTAATATCTTGGATCGTTATTTTATCATCGGAGAATAAACCTCCATGCATACATAAATATTCCTTATTTAATAAGGATGCTAAAGGCAAAGAACCAAATGATTCTTCAAATGCTTGAAAAACTTTTTTAGAATACTTGTATTCAACTTCATCAGTGAACCCATAAGCTTTATTCATATCACTCGTCTCATGATTACCTCTGTTGATGAATAAAGATTTAGGGTATAAAACTTTCAATACATATAAATACAATGCAACTTCACATGACCAGGAGCCTCTATCAACAAAATCTCCATTAAATAAATATACATGATCTTTTGAAACTTTACCATACTTTTTGAATATGTTTAATAAATCAAAAAATTGTCCATGAGTGTCACCAACAACAGTCATTTTCTTACCTCCAAGTATCACACCATCCCCTGATAAATCTAATTTGGAATGCTCTAATGAAATCTCATTCATGGACGATTCCTTCTTTAGTAATTCGTTGACCTTAGCTATAATTGCAAAAACATGTCTTTTAGGTAGTTTACCACCATCTTTAAATAATTTGATCATATATTTTAAGTAGTCTTCATCCAATCCTTCAATTTGTACTCCATCATTTACTGATATTTTCAACTCTGGTCCTTGCCACGATTTCTCAATCTGTATCCCTTCATAATCTACAGAGTCTAATACAGATACAGTATCTTCTCCAGCTATGGCTTTCTCAAATGCTGCTCTTTTCAACAAATTTGTACATTGTTTATAATTCTCCAATGTTAATTTATCGTTGGGTAATTTTGATAAAATTTTTTTAAAACTTGCTTGTGCTTGTTTATGTTGTAAAATAGCCATTTGAGAGACCCCTTTTCTATAATATGCCTTCATAAAGTTGGGATCAATTTCAATAGCTTTATCACAATCTGCAATTGCAAATCCAAAATTTTCCAATTTTATATGTACTTGAGCTCTATTTGAATAGTAAATAGCATTGTTTGAATCTATCTCAATCGCTTGAGTGTATGCATCAATGGCTTCTTTGAACTTGTGCTGCTTTAGATAAAGATTACCTTGTTCTTTCAAGTCATTTGCACTCATGGTTGGAGAGAAAATAATTTTTTTCTTGAAAATATTGTACTATACACCTATTTAATTTTCAACCCAGACGCTGGAACACCAATGGCGGTGATATTTGTTATATTACATACTTTACCTTTGTATTCTGGTTTGTATTTAGCACCAACCAATGCCTCTTCAACAAATGAATCTCCTTTGTAAATTGGGGTAAAGCTTCCGCAACAAATATCGAATTCCGCATATGGATTGAACTCAATTTCTATAGAATCAGCCGAAATGGTATCCGCTTTAGATTTAATCTTTTGTGCTTGTTCTGCTTTTGGACCATTTGATATTTTAATCAATTCTTCAGCAAAATACGATGCCAGAGCATAATTTTTATTCTTGAAAGATTGAGTCATTGCAACTTGCAATGCATTTTGTTTATGAACATTTTGTAATTTTGTTTTGGTGAAATATGCAGCCAATTCTAAGTTCCTCCTGACATCTGAAGCTGGTAAGGCCCTACGAGCTAACTCAATTGATAATCCCAAGATATATTCACGACATAATGTTAAAATTTCATTACATTTCGTCTCACTTTCTTCATCTTCAACAGTTAATACAGTGATTGTATAAATACATTTTTTGAATGTTGTTATAGCGTCCTCCAAATTATTGGCTCTGAATTGTTTAAAACCGGTGGATAATTGTTCATCTAATGAATCAAATCCAGGTATGAGTGGCTTGTATTTATTTGGATGATCCTCATCAGTATCTTGTCTTATGAAATCTTTCATTGCAGGTAAATCATCAGTACCTGGTAAATATAATTTGGATGCACCATAAACTTGTAGAAATCTTTCTTTCAAAGGTTCAAAGTTGACAACACCCAATTGTTTGTTCAATAATGATGAAGCTTGTTCGAATGCTCCCGCTGCAACATAATTGGCCGGAGTTTTGGCGTTCTTCAACCAATACGCAATTTCAGTAACTGCATCTGTGATTTCTGTTGTGGTGATATCTTCAGCTTCATTTTCTTCATCTCCAATGTCTAACTCATCGTCAAGATCCCATGCACCATCTTCTACCTCTTCTTGTTCTTCATCTTCAAATTCAATATCATTCTGGCTTGCATCAACAAATTTTTCTTCCTCATCTTCTATACTCAAATTCTCAACTTTTCCTGTAAGTAAAGCATTTTCAAAATACGATAATGAAGATTCTTTCAATGGCCAATTGGTAATTGGGTCAGCGATTGGTTGGGGTAATGGTACTACATCTCCTAATTTTGGCAATTCCACATCTTTTTCATCAACACCAGCTTCTTTTAAAATTTCATTAGCAAAATCATCTAATCCATTAGATTTTGCCAATGTGTAAGCTAAAGGTAACATACCACCTTTGATATAAACTTGGCATCTTTTTTTAATATCATTGTTGTATAATGTGTTCTGAACTAATGCATTTAAATCACCACGATGTTCAGCAATCGTTGACATTTTATCCAATCTTTCTTGATCTCCTTTATACAAGTATAAAAATGATAACTTGTCAAAAAGGTGTAATTGTTGGTAAACCAATTCAACAATGTCGATATTACCTTGATTCAAAGCTTCTTCACCTAATTTATTCCAAATTTGTGGACTATCCAATATTTTAGCTTGTTCCAAAGCTACTTGTAAATTTGCACATTCCAAAGCTAATTCAAACCTAGTTTCAGGATCTTGAACAAAATGTAATGCAACCTCAGGAAACCCTTTCTTTTGTAAATAAGCAATGATGTTTTGTCCCACCAATGTTGAATTATTTATAATTCTCAAAACTTCAGCAAAATTTTTATTAACCAATGCTCGTTTGAATCTATATTCGGTAGGATCAATTTTAATGGTTTCAACTTGTCCAGCTCTGTTCAAACAGTAAACTAAATTACCTTGAACTTTGGTGATGTATAAAGTATTTTCTAAAGTTTTGATGATACCGTTATCTCCATTCAATAAAGTATATTTGATATGATTCAAGGTCGAGTACAAAAGTATATTTGTATCATCCCATGCAGCACTTTTGATTCTAATCGTTTCATGCATTGAAGTGATCAATTCTAAATCTTTACTAGCGATGGTAATTGTATGTTTTGATAACAATGCAACATATTGACCATCATTTGACCATGACCCATATTTAACATTATTTACACTAATTTCGGATAATTCTTTTCTTTGTTGAACGTCATAATTTATAACTGAATGACTCTTGACTAATAAAATTCTACCACCACTTCCACTCAACACATCATTAACAGATGAATCCAATTGAATGGTTTTGGTAATATTATTACTCAAATCTTTTACATTTAAAGTTTTTGAAGATTTTATAAACGTGACAAATCTATTTCTGGAGATGAAACTTGCAAAATTGCCTTCACCTTGTCTAATATCAGTTGGCTCAATAGCACCAGTAGCATGTTTAGGTAAAGTTATCAATGCATAATTTGAGCTATCGCCCTCGCCATGAACTGCTAAAACTGAATTATCACTCTGGTTGTAAGATAATGTTCTCATGAATGACCAAGGTTTACCAATTTTTTTCAAAGATATCATAGGTAATGAGTTTTCTTGTTTGTTGAAATCGAATGCTTGAATTTGCTTTTCTCCATTAACATAGAATAATTTATTTTGAAAAATGGAAAATGCCGGTCTTTCTCTTTCTAATTTGAAAACCATAACTCCGGAATCATGACATGCAGCAAATAAGTTTATATTTGGATGACTTGCAATTAACCAAAATCTATCACTTTCTCTTCTAAATTGTTTGATAGGAACTCGTTTATTCAAATCCCAAACTCTAATTGTTTTATCATCAGATACCGACAAAATGATATCTTGATGAGGGTGGAAAATTGCTGCCAATACATTTCCTGTGTGTCCTCTACATGTGTCAACTTCCCATGCTTTTGTATCTGACATTCTCCATAATTTGACTACTCTATCGTCCCCAGCAGAAACAATCAAAGGCAATGTAGGGTGGAATGAAGCATAATTGACACCTTTATCATGACCTTCCAAAACATACTTGACAATCGCGTTGACATTTCCAAATATATCTTGTTGGGGTAACTGTTGCCTTTGAATTTGATCTTCAAATGATCGAATTGATGAAGTTGGAGCGGAATGTTTTTTTCTCAATCCTGAAATATCCCATACTCGAACTGTTTGATCCAAGGATGCACTTACAATCAAGTCTTCCGTTGGATGAAATTGTGCACTCATGACGTAATGATTATGACCGGTCAAGCACGCAATTTCTTGTCTATTTTGCCAATTCCAAATTCTTATAGTTTGATCATCTGAACAAGTCAATATCCAAGGTAAATCATGATGGAAAGATACAGCTCTAATGTAATCTAAATGGCCATTTAACGTGAATATACATTTTCTAGTATTCAATGACCAGACTTTGATCGTGTAATCATCACCTCCTGATACAAATAAAGGTTGTGTTGGATGGAAATTAACACATCTTACTGGTCCAACATGATCTTCAAAACGATCAATTAAGGTCCCCATTCTATAATCCCACAATTGAATTGTCGATGAGTGTAAAGAAACCAAAGCCCAAGGTCTTTTAGGGTGGAATGCAACCCCTTTAGCCCTTGAAGACTTGGATTCAAACTTGGTTAACATCTTCATGGTTAGACTCCAAAACAATAGAGGAAAAAAAGTGTTGAAAATTTTTGGACACGATACAATAAAAATCAGTCACGTGTATGATATATGTATTAGAGTAAAAATGATACTATTCCTAAAGCTATTGAACTGAATATTCCAAATATCCCTACATTGTTATTTGAAGAACCACCTGATGAGCCAGTTGAATCTCCACTCGAAGTTGATCTTGCATTTTGAACAAATCCTCCAATACCATTGCTTGAATTATACTCAATAGTATTAGTATTAGCATTGGCAGCGGTAGTAGTTCCTTGATTGGCAGCAGCTGTATTTTGAGCAGGAACATTTGCTGAAACTTTTTTGGTTGACGTTTGAACACTGGTGATGGTACTTGATCCACTAGTTTTGACAATAGTCGAGGTTTCTGCACTATTTTGAGTGTCACCTTTATTATCAGGATCATTACCATTAGCATCACTATTACCTAACCAAGTTTTTTCATTTGTCAACATGATGTTATCTTCATTACCATCGGTGCTGTTATATCTAAAAGCATGATAGTCATCATCGTTTGTCGAATTACCATGATAACTTGCAATTTTACTAGGTATATCATAAGCTTTGAATTGAATATCTTTTATATGAGCATAATAATAACCATACTTTTTGATATCTTCTGAGTTCCAATCAATTTCACCACCTGCCCATTCAATGGTACCTTTCCCATTAGATGTATCACCACCTGGCCATAATGAAAATTGAATTCTAGAAGGTGTTTGTGGATAATCATATCTATGTGTAGTATCATTATAAGTCAAATTCTTCTGTAAAGTACGCACTTTTTCACCATCGATATACCAATCAACTTTATCTTCTTGCCAATCCATCTCATAGAAGTGATAATTATCAAATGTACTATTAGTGATTGAAGAATCTGAATTTGTATAATTCAAAATACCTTGAGCGTAAAAATTTGTTTCCGGGCCAGTTAAGTTGTAACCAACAAATTCATAATCGATTTCATCTTGAACGTCGGAGAATAAAATAAACGCAGTAACAACACCTCCACCACGAGAAGTCTTCAAATGAGCACCGACTCTACCGTACCATAAATATTTAGTCGAAGATAAAACGGTACCTGTAGTACCATTAGGCATTTGTATTAATAAAGAATTATCGTAGTAATCAACCCATCCAGTGTAGACCCAATCTGCTTCAGACGAATTACCCAAATAATCAGTTTGCAATTCTATTTGTTTAACTTTTGATTTAGAATCCCAAGATTGTTCGAATGAATCCATTCTAGGCATAGGCATACAAGCAGTATAATTATATGAATATCTAATATCACAACCTCCTAAACAGTATGCTCCAGATCCACAAGATCCAAATTGTGAACAACATGGAGAATCCTCTGGACAATGCGATGATGAGTTACATGCAATGTTTGCAAATGCTATACTTAGTATGGTGAGGAATACAACATATATAGACTTCATATTAAACGAATGTAATGATCAGTTAAAATTTAATTATTTTTTTTCAATCAAAATCAATTTGGTTCAAAGGAGTAAATTGAAAACACGACAAAAAGAAATTTACATTTCTATTTTTGGAACAAATCAACATTTGGTAGCGTTTTGCACCCGATCTACAAGGCTAAGAGATTTGTGCAAGGCTTGGATTTATATCACGTATATTCACTAATAAAACTAACCGAAATTGGGAACCGCCCGCAGTATTTATGATTAAACACCTACTTGAGCGTTGAGACCGACACTCAAACCCAAGATTTGAAGGATAGTTAAAGCGATAGAAGCTCCAAGTCCCAAAGCACGCTTTTCAGAAGCAGCAGTAAGTGGTCCTTTCCAATCTTCGATGTTACCATCGGTTAATCCCAACTTGGCAATTGTGGCTTCATCAAAGCCAAAAACGTTGGATAAAATGTTAGCGGCAATATGGATTCCTTCTTCGATTCCTTTTTTCAATTCTTCTGGATCAGATGGTAAAACCAAATCTCTCTTTTGATTTGGCAAGAATTTGTTAAGGAAATCCTTTAACTTACTAGGATCAAATGGTGAATTACCTGGTTGCAAGATTTCCCATGGTTTTGGAAGTTTATCTAAAATTTCTTGAAATTTCTTTGGATCTAAACTTGATAAAACAGTCAATGGAAATTGAAAACCTTTTTTAATTAAATCTAAAATTTGACCGCTAGTTAATTTATCCAACAAGGATTTCAATATAGCAGCTGGAATTTTACCTAAGATTTGTGGAATTTGAGGAATTGGGATGTTTTGGAAAAATTCATTGAGCTTTTCACTTGATAATTTTTGTAACAAGGCAATCAATTGAGCGGCAGTAGCTTTCAAAACATCAAAGTTAGGAATTCCAATAGGTAACCCACCTGGAAGAATCAGAGTAAGTGGTAATGGTGGTAAAGGTTGTGACGATGGTTTTAGCACAACAGTTGGTAATGGAGGTAATGGTGGGAATCCCAGTCCAGATGGTAATGGTGGTAATGGTGGTAACGATGGAGCAGCTGGTAAAGAAGTTGGGAAGATCTTAGGCCAATCGATCAAGACGGCATCAGCTGAGGTGATAGCTAATAAAAAGATAGCAGCAAAATTAGTAGATCTCATTGTCAATTGTGAATTGTTTGATGATTATTTGATTAGAATTTTAAGTCAATTTATACTCGAATCATACTCAGTTTGATAGTAGGGATATTGGTATACGGGTTGCAATTTAGCTGCAAAAAATGTAACAATAATTTGCGCTTTTCCTTAGAAAGGGCTCAAAATCTAAAAAACAGGTTGAGATTTATCCGCTTCGTAAATTATCAAGATTAAACTATACATCGTAAATTTGATTTAATATTGATTCGTATAATAGAGTAAATAGTTTTAAAACTGTACCTTACTGAAAATTTAATAGAGTATAGTGAATCTATCGAAACAAGTTGTCAATTCTGTAGATTCAACTACTCTCAATACCTAAAGTTTAACATTTATGATTCACTTAACTAAGAGTATTTAAATTACAGGTTGCATTTTATACATTATACAATTCGTAAATGAAATGTCAAAATGCCAAGTCAAGAATTCTGTTACAAATTTATTTATTACTGGAAAAAAAGTTATACATATTCGGATCATATTTGGAGGGTTGATCATAAATTAAATTGGATTGCAATTTCTCATTTGTTTGTTGAGAAGGGGTATCATGTGAAACCAATGGAGGTCTTTCAAACGTTTGTGCAACTGGGGCTCGATCGTAGGATTGTTTTCCTGGAATTGGTGGAGCGTGGTCAAAAGCTTGTTTTGAAGTTGGCGGTGGTTGGAACGATCTTTGGTAAGGCTGTTGATTAAATTGTGGTTGTAACTGTGGTTGTGGTTGAAATTGAGAACGTTTGACTTCGTTCAAAAATCTAAAATAAAAATCAATCCCTTTTTGCAAATTAGCATGATACTTTTTCCAGTCTTGGTAAAATGCTCTAATTTTATTTTCTTCCCCTTCGTTTTTAGAATTGTTCAATCTTTTAACCATCGGATTTGATAATAGTTTATTCCATTCATTTTGCAAATTTTTCAATATTGATTTTTCTTGATTCACGTATTCATCTAGTTTTTTATTATATTTGTTGAATTTTTTCAATTCTTCAGGAAATATAATTGATTTGATTTCAGAACTCTTTTTAAATTTACTATTGAGAATTAAAATATCCGAGATATCATCATTATGAATTTCCTTTTTCAAATCTTCAATTACTGACGTTTTATTCTTTTTCATGACATTTAATTCGTATAACAAATTTTCAAGATTTTTAATCTGTTCATGCTGAGAATCATCAATGTCTAATAAACTTATATCCAACTCGTCATTTTGAAATAATTGTTTGAATTCCAAAGAGTTTGTACCTTTTGATAGGGTGTTGAAATATTGTACATCAATTGATCGATCTGATTTTGAAGCTTCATAGATTACCTTTTTAAACTCAATTGATCTATCTTGATCTAGAACCGATATCTCATGATATATTTGCTTCTTCAAATTATCAATTTTGAATTTATCACCTTGATCTTGGTCATAATTTTGGGAAATTTCCTCAACCATACTGAGTATATCTGAAGGAATGTTTGAAGACTTATTCAAGCTTTCTTTGATATTGTACAATGATCCTGGTAATTTCAAATGGTCTAAAATTGAAGCAGCTTCCTCATTCGATACTTCAAAATGATCAATCTCACTTCTTAACAATTGAGATTTCTCCTCTGAATAGTAACTTGCCAACTCATGAATATTTATAGGTATGACTGATTTCAAAAACAGATTATAATTATCTTCATTGATCTCTCTCAACATTTCGATCTGTTTAAGCTCTATTTTCTTGGTACTATCCATACCTTTTATACCTGGTAGGGTATTCAAACTTGGTATCAAGTCATGATAAATTAAATCATTATCTTTAGTCAAATCTGAAATTTTAATCCCCGCGGCATCTATCTGGTACTGATAATTATCTAATAATTCATACACTTCCCCGGAATCTGAACTGATCGTTTTCAATGTCGATTCATCGATTTGATTCAAAATATCTTGCGATTTTGTCAAATAAGCAATTGAATCACCATACTTTTTATTTGATTCCAATTGTAACCCGTTAAAATAATAACTCAACGATTTATAGTATTGAAACTTGAAATAAACAATTGATTTCCAAATTTCATCGATTTCAGCAAGAGCGTACGTAGGATCGCTAGTGTCAGGATTGTCGTAGTCAAATATATCCCCTGGCTCGTCATGATTCATCATATGGTTACAGTCTTCGTAATAACTACTTGAAGACATACATAATTTACTGATCAATGAGTTTTTCAGTTGATTTAAATCACCGGTTATGACTTTCAAAGTGAAAATCTCTTGAGATTGAGCAAGCATCAATTTTGATAAGAATTTTATTGTTGATTGATTCAAATCTTGACTTGGAGCATGTAAGAAATTCTCATTGATAAATTCAAGGATACCACTGGCTTGTTGTAACATCTGAATAGCATCTTTGGAATCATCATCATGATGGTATTTCTGATTGGCGAATTTGCTCAACAAGGATGCAATGTTATACAAAATATTCGCCTTTTCAAAAGGTAAGGCATTTTGAGAATACGACAAATCGGGTGAAAATGAATCATACCAGATAAATTCTGGCTTTTTTGATTTATTCAAAGATTGAAATGGGATTCTTAGATCTAAAAGTTCTAATTGACTGTAATATTTATAATATAGTTTTAATCCTGTGTTATCTGAGTTGACTCCTCTGATATCTTGACGCAACTTATTCAATGCATTTAAATCTTCTTGGTAGCTTGACGTGTTCCCGTATATAGATAACAAATAGTTATTCAAAGGCTTGACCCAATTGATTTCCTCTGTTTTCTTACTGGGGATTGTCAACAAGTGAGTTTTCATTGTGGCGATTGCGTGGAGAAATTTAACAAACGAAAATGTCTCAAGCTGATGAAGAGCCCGATGAATGGGATAAGAGAATTATAAAAACAGGCTGTCACCAGGAGAATTTGAATCTACAATTATGTCATGCCGATACGGGGGATTGGAGAATGTGTATCAAAGAAATGCAAGAGTTTAAAAATTGTTGGTCAAAAAATAAAAATAACCAACGTACTTTTACTGTTGATAATTGATTGTATATTGTATAAAAATAAAAACCTTTTTTATGGATGATGATCTGATTGAGATTTCGTCAAATGATGATGATGAAGGGTACTATGAAAGGCAACATGAATTGAAGAAGTTGAAAGATTTAAATGATGAGGAATTCAAGGCTAGATCTAAAGAAATTGAATATAAGAATTTACAAAGGTTCAAACGAGAATGGGATGAAATTATTGAAAAATATTCCAAAATTAATGATCAGAAAGAAAGTGATGAGATTGATTTATTTACTGGAGAGATCATCACCAACAATGGTCATTTACAACAAATTCAAGATCAAAATTTATGGGTTGACGAAGAAGGTGAAGAGTTGAAATTGGAAAAATTAAAACAGCTTCATGATTATTATAAATTATTCAAAGATGAAAATGGAATATCTCCTCTGAAGATGAAAGTTATCGAGTCTGATTCAAGTTCTGAGGAAATTGAACTTACACATGAAGAAGATATCGTAGATGAAGATTCAGACCTGAGTGATTCCGACGAGTCAATCAAACTACAAGATAATTTTATTGTACGATAACATCATTACTATTTACAAGTTAGGCAGTTTGTGGAGCTTCATCATCTTCCACTTTCGGTTTAGGTTTACCTTTGAAAGCATCACTACCTTTAATATACTTATCAAATGCATCATTTCTTTCTAAAAACGGTCTTGGACCACAAATTTTAATCATATCTTCTCTTGTCAAAACTTCCTTTTTAAACAACTCTTGTGCCACTTTATCAACAAGATCAATCTTTTCAGTCAAAAGTTTTTTACATTCAATGTAAGCTTCATCGATCAACCTTTTGATCTCTTCATCAATTATTCTTGCTGTATCTTCGGAATAATTATTATGTACTTTGAATCCTCCATTTGATTCTGTATCGTAACAAATTTGTCCCAATTGTGGTGACATACCTAATTTTAAAATCATTTGTTGTGCCATTAAAGTAATCTTTTTGAAATCATCGGAAGCTCCACTTGTAACCGTATCAAAGTGTAATTCTTCACTGACTCTACCACCTAGTGTCATAATCATTCTATGTTTATATTGTTCTTGAGAAACCAAATATTGATCTTTTGGTAAATATTGAGCATAACCTAAAGCTCCTTGACCTCTTGGTATAATTGAAACTTTGACTAATGGATCAGCAAATTCCAAAAACCATCCACAAATTGCATGACCTGCTTCATGATAAGAAACTGTTTTCTTTTCTTGTGGTGATAGAATCTTAGATTTTTTCTCTAATCCAGCAACAACTCTTTCAATTGCTTGCTCGAAATGATAAATCTCAATTGAATTTGCGTCTTCTCTAGCTGCAATCAATGCACCTTCGTTACAACAATTTGCTATATCCGCACCAGCAAATCCTGGTGTTAATGCACTCAATCTACCAGCTAATTGATCAATGGCATTATTTTTCAACTCTTGAAATTTTGCAAAATCAACATCTTTTTGTTTAATATCGATTTCTTCAATTGATTTTAATTTTAATTTTGATAAATGAACTTTAAAAATTTCTTTTCTACCTTCAACATCGGGTATATCAATTGAAATGTGTCTATCAAATCTACCCGGTCTTAACAATGCTTTGTCTAAAATATCCGGACGATTTGTACCTGCCAAAACAACAACATGATCAGTTGTATCAAATCCATCCATTTCAACTAATAATTGATTTAATGTATTTTCACGTTCATCATTACCTCCAGCTCTACCATTACCTCTTTCTTTACCAATTGCATCGATTTCATCTACAAATATAATTGCTGGTGCCATTTCTCTAGCAGTTTTGAATAAATCACGAACCCTTGAAGCACCAACCCCTACAAACATTTCAACAAACTCTGACCCAGAAACTGATAAAAATGGTACACCAGCTTCACCAGCAGTTGCTTTTGCTAATAAAGTTTTACCTGTACCTGGAGGTCCCGACAAAATTGCACCTCTAGGAATCTTTGCACCCAATTTTTCATATTTTTGAGGGTCTTGTAAAAATTTAACAAATTCCATAATTTCTTCTTTTGATTCTTGACATCCTGCAACATCTTTAAATTTGATCTTAACATCGTTTTCTTGATTGAATAATTTCGCTTTTGATTTTCCAATTTTAAATATACCTCCTGGACCTGAATTTTGACTGTTTGGCATTCTTCTCATTGTTAAATAATATAATCCACCAATTAATAACACTGTTGGTAATATCGGTATTATATAATTTAGCCAAGAACCTTTTTCTTCATACAAAATTGGTATCCTTTCATTTATGGGTATACCTAATCTATCTTGAACTTGAGATAACTCATCTTCAAAATATGGTATTGAACCAATTGTGAACAAAACCTCCGGAGAGCCATTTGAATTTGTGTAAGTTATATTACTAGCTGCACCTGGAATCAATTGCGCTTGGACAACATATTTGTTCAAAACGGTTAATTTAGTTACTAATCCTCTCTCTAAATAGTTGGTAATGAAATCTTGCATAGATAATTCTTGTTTATTATCTTGAATCCCAGAAAATAGAGAGTACCATAAAAAGATTCCAGATAAGAACCAAACAACTATAATGCCAATTTGTTGAAAAGATATTTTATAAATCTTGAGATTCTTTGGATCAATATTTGGATTTTTTTCAGCAATTTTTCTTCTCAAGTCATCACGGAATTTCTTCTCTTCATCGTTTATAGAATTTTCTATAACTTTTTGTTTGATTTCTTCCTCAGTAAAGCTTTTTTTAGTTCCAGATTGTATTTCTTTGTTGATTAAATCTAAGGTTTGTTTTATAATAATATTCTTCCTCTCTTCACGATGTTTCTTTTCTTCGTGAGTTAGTTTAGATAAATCATTATATATCCTAGGATTCTTATTTAAATATTCATCAACTACTTTGCGTACCTGTTTTTCTCGATCTTGATTCAAATTTAATAATCTCCAGGATTGATGTAGGCAATTTGTGGATGTTGTTGAAAATTGTTTATAGTAAAATGGTTTCTGTATAATAGATCTCTTCAACAGACAAGTGGATCTATGTAGTATCCTAAGTGGGTTTGAAGCCACTAACATATTTAATAGTAAGGTTTAGAATAAAGTTTTTTCAGTGTTGATAATATTTGCCATTAACTGCGCAACCATTTGTGAGTAGAAATACGAGTAAATTATTTACATAGACTATGTTGCCTTTCTTATGGGCTTTCAATTTGTTCGAGTAAATCACGCAATACAATCAGCAGTATAATAGCCGGAAATACATTCTGCAGTAAATTTTGTTTAGAAATTTATTTTCGTATATCTTATATTTAATCTAAGCTTTTGATTTAATAAATTCATCCCAACAGGTTTCACAAATTTTTAGAAACTTCTTCTTCTCATAAACCAACCAAGTTTTTTGATCTTCTTGTATTTCTTTATCTAGCCCTTTCTTATCTAATTCAATTGATTCATTACTTCTTTCCAGGTTTGATGAAGATAAAGGAGAGTTTTTATTTGAATCGTGTAGATTTTCTTCGTAATCATCTGGTGGTGATACAACGACCTTGTTATTATTTGAATTTGTTTTTTCAAAAATCTTAAAATTAAATATATTCTCATTCATGAAATTTATACTACCAAAGATTTCTGATTTTTTTTGTAAGTATTTTTGACCAGATTGATGATAAGGTAAATAATGAGGAACAGGATAAGGTAATTGAATTGTTGGGGTATTTTGCTTATTTGGAGGTGGTAGTTTTATTTTGAAATCTTTCGGAGAAGTATCTTTTTCACTGAAGAATTCTCTTTGTGAAGACAATGGTTGAGATTTCAAAGGTGCAGCTTTCTGTAAATCTCCGTGAAACACATCGGTCACTGAATTAGGCTGTTGCTGAGATTGTTGTTGTGGTGATGGTGGTAGTGGTTGTTGATGTGAGGGTTTTTGAATTGGTAATGAGTTTTGCTTGCTTGAAAATGTTATTGGATTTGCAGTTGGTGGTAATGAATTTTGCTTTCTTGAAAATGTGATTGGAGTTGCAGATGGTAAAATTCTTGATCGTGGATATATTGAACCTTGAGGTCTTAGAGTACTATAGGTAATTTGCGCCGTTGGCAATCCGTATTGAGCGGGTCTAGTTTGTGACTGTGGTTGATTATAATACGTTTGTGAGGATATGGAAGGCTTCAATGTTGATAATGATGATGGTGGAGGAGGTAATGGTAATCTTTGTAAACAATTTCTACTTCGTATAGGTGCTGAATTTATCAGTGGAATATGTGATAAGGGAGACTCCTGTATAATCAATGGAGAAGGAATATTTTCTCTCTTCAATCTTCTTGACTTCAATTCAGATAGTCTTTTAATATCAGCATCGTCAGATGCGTAAATTGGCGATTTCATTTTTAAAACTTGTTGCTTTATTTCTTCCTCCTCTTGTTCATTTCCCAGGTTTTGTTGTGATACTAATAATTTTTGTTGTTGGAGTTCAAGTTCCTCTATATCAACAGTTTTACCTCCACCATGTCTTGCAGCGATGAGGTTTTTCTGTTGTTGTTCGATTTGTTGAGAAATTTTAACTGTTGTTTTCATTTCATCGCTGATTAAAGGTGGTAACCCAGGACTGACGATTCTTAACGCCAAATCGGCATTATTGATATTATGAGAACCTTTCAAATTCAATGAAGCGGGTCTATGACGTTTCTTATTCTTTGAGTTATGCAATGATGCAGATCGTTTCTTGATACTAGAATCCACACTTTCTGATCGTTCATTAACGAATTGAATTTCATTAGATTTGAGACTGGAGGAAGAATTTGGAGCTGAAACCAAGGGAGAAGAAGAAGAATCAGATATGGATGTAGGCACTGAAGATTGAGGTGAGATGCTTGTAGATACCGTTTGCATGGTTGGTAAATCCACTTCAGACATGGTGAAATAGAAGATGTTGGTGTGAACCAAAAGGGTGTAGTTGGATTAATGTATTAAAGTATTGGAAAAATTAATTGTTTTATATAATTAATAGTGAAACCAAAAATAATCAAATTAGAAAAGAAAAATAAATAAAAAAAAGAAAAAGTTTAAAGTAAAAAAAATTAAATTTTACACGAGTTGAAATTAAAACCAGAGTAAATTGCAGAGTTGAAATTTGAATTGAGTTGATATTGAAAAAACTAGAAATGAGAAATTGAATGTAATAAACTTGGTAATCAATAGTGTTTACTGTCTCACAGTGAAACATTAATGAAACTACAAAATGAAAATGACTTATGTATGAAATGTATGAAATGTAAAAGTGTAAAAAGTTGACAATTCAACATTATATAAACAAAAACATTAGTTTTGAATATCATGGCCATATGAAGTGCCATTGAATTAAATTTGATTAGACTGTGTAGATCTTGTGTGAATTGTATTAATTTAAAATGGAAAAATTATAATTGAGTGTTTCAAAATAGTATTACAAGTGAATGAATGACTTTGTTTCAGATGATAATCTTGTAAATTTTAAACTTTGAAACAATTCACTCCCTCACAATGTTGTCTATTTCTCATTGTAAGACAATACAAACACATAACTAGAGTCCAATTGTTGATACACATAATAGTTGTATGGTTATTATTCGTGAAATATGTTGCATTGTAAATCAGTGTGTACCCCTTAAAAAATAATAAATTAAATTAATTAAATTTTTAAGTTTAAAATTTATTACGAAGATTGAAAAATAGAGATAATTTTTAACACGATACAGACTACTCATATTTACATCATTGTAGTCACCGCTGACATGTACATATAGACCATTGGAACACTTAATGATACTTCTTTATATTTTAAATTTTGATCTATAAACCTTTTCTGATGTTGTTGGTGTCATGCATGGATGGTTACTCGACAACTGACGGTTTCAAGTTAATTTATACATTTATTTGTACATAAATTTCATGACACTAAATCAAACAATTTATTAACTCACTATCAACATCTATTCATATCAATTTAAACATGTAGTCTATGATCTATCGTCTAAGTCTCATCTACTACACTAAACTTTATTCCAATGCCATGCGCTTACAAATTTCAATTTGAAACAAATAACACTTTATGCGACCTGAAATTTTCAAGTGTAACTCTGGCTCAATTTCAATCACTGTAAATTTGTTATTTTATTATATATTGTACTTACATACTTAACTACATATAGAATAAGGTTTATACTAAGCAGTATATTTTTCCCATCCTTTTGGTCTTTTGAAATTGTTGACGGTAAAATATTTAGTTGTACAACTGTATCCTCTCCAAGTGAAATCTTTATCTGGGTTACAGTTACAATTACGTTCCAATCTAGTTTCTTTATTAACTGGACAATTGGTAAAAGGATTATGGTAATAACCAACGTCTTCAAAAAAGTGGATTTTTTCCTTTGGCAAGAATAATGCAGCTGCTATACTATGAACTGGTGCATCACCCCATCTTTCATAAAAGAATCCACCTGCTTTATCTAAATGTTCAAAATATTTCTTATAAGCTTCTGATCTCCAGAAATTCAAACTTGCAATTTCGAAATTTGACCAGAAATGACAACCGTTATATGTTTGACCTTTATCATCACTAACCCAATCCATCATATTATTAGGAGCCAAGTATGTAGGATTTGCATCAATAAATTCTTTGGTTGTTTGCCATAATGTTGGAATAGTTTCTTTATATTCTGGTAAACTAATAGTAAATGAATATTCTTTACCGTTATCTTTCATCCATTTAAAAATATCATAGTTTATGTCACAATAAATCTTAATATCTGGTTCAACTCTCCAATAGTATTCATATTCTTTCATAATCTCTTGTCTCCAGAAAAATCCACTTTCAAATCTACACATATGTCTGTAACTTTCACTGTGACCATAAATGATTTTCTTTTGTGTCATCTCTTCTCTAACCAAAGCTGCTTTTTCTTGATCGATCCATGGTGGATATGACCAATGCTCTTTTGGAATCAATCCAAATTTAGCAGTACCTGACACTAATGCACTAACAGTATCCTTGAATTCTTGGTTAAATTCTTCTTCATTGAGGAAAACCCAATCGTAGTGAAAATTTTTATTAAATCTATCTTCAACTTGTCTAATTGACTCAGCTAAAGAAAACAAATCTGAATTTCTAGCTAAGGAAACAAATGTAGCTTTGATTTTATCTTTAGATGTATAAGTGTCAGGAATGTTTTTTTGAGGAATTGGTTCTGGTTGTTGACCTTCAACAATAAATGCCTTTGGAATAGGTCCAGATTGTTTTAATGGTGTTTGACCACTGGAGTCACCTTTGTTCTGTATTGATGCTGCTTGTTGTTGCTGCTGTTGTTCATTCTTGACTTGTGCTGGGGTTGAACTTGTTTGTTGTTGAGTGTTGATTGGTGGTTCAAAAGATGAACCCCTGGTTAAAATATACCCACAGCCTATTAATACAAGAGCAAATATTCCAAATCTAATCAAACGAGCATTCGATCTAGTTGAAGCCATGATGAATAGATAAAGAAAAAGATTGTTAAATCAAACTTTAGTGAACAATATTTTTCTATTCGCTCGCACCAGATGATTATTTTTTTTACTTACATGTTCAATTTTTTTTACGTGTCGTTCATTTTAAATCCAAGATTTATTAGTCGCAAGGCGTTTACGTGTATTGAGCGCTAAATCCATTTTGTTCACTCACGAAAAATCAATTACCCATGTTAAGGGTCTTGGAGATGAAGTTTTGAGTTGAAGAATTATCTCTCTTGGATTGTAAGAAAATTAAACCATTTGCTTCAAGCTGCAGACCTGTTCTGTATCCTCCAAGCGGTAACATTTTAATTTTCTTCCTTCCTTGCGTTCTTCATGTACCCTGGTAATATTTTTTTTCAAATTCATTCTAAATGCAATCAAGAATTTATTTTTGTTGCAGTTTAGTCTAATATTCGTATCTATCAAATTTGAAAAAAACTTAACTTAAAGTGGAATTTTCCAACATTTTTGGTCACCGCTCATGCGCCAACAATCGGGTGACCGCAAAGAAAACATGATCTCAACTGAGCTTTAAAGATGAATTGAATCTAGGTAATTTTCAATTATATGGTTTCTGTGGACGTTCACGTCTAATTATAGTTTTTATTGAGGTGTCTCATGTTAAATCTCTACAAAGTCTTTAAAAAATGTATTCTATAAGTACTGCTTTATATTCTCTATGTAAAGTGTTCCCATTCGACTGGTTTGGTGAGTCCCATTTTTTCGTGAAATTTCCTACCGCATGAATACCCTCTAAATGTAAAATCATCATCTGGTTTACAATGGCATTTGTGTTTATATCTATATTCTGGATTCAATGGACATTGTGTGTAAACTCCATGTCTATAACCTACATCTTCAAAATAATGTATTTTATCCTTTGGTAAAAATAATGAAGCTGCTATACTGTGAACTGGAGCATCACCCCATCTTTCATAAAAAAACCCACCAGATTTATCCAAATATTCAAAATA
This sequence comes from Insectozyma parachauliodis, assembly GCA_030565145.1. NCBI lineage: Eukaryota > Fungi > Ascomycota > Pichiomycetes > Serinales > Debaryomycetaceae > Insectozyma > Insectozyma parachauliodis. The sequence goes on along the minus strand of JAJMBB010000020.1, from coordinate 31,857 downwards.
ATCTCTATAAGCTTTGGATCTCCAGAATTTCAAACTTGCTATTTCGAAATTTGACCAAAAATGACATAAATTGTAAGTGTCACCTTGATCATCACTGATGAAATTCATAAAATTGTTTTCGGCAACATGTTCAGGATGTAATTTTAAAAAGTCTTTTGTTGTTTTCCATAATGTTGGTATAGTTTTATCAAATTCATGAATTGAAATTGTAAATCCGTAAACTTTATCGTTATCTTCCATATACTTGAATAAATCATAATCTAAGTCACAATGAATATCAGTATCTGGCTCTACTCTCCAATACCAATCATATTCTAACATTAATGGATTTCTCCAAAAAAAACCACTCTCAAATCTACACATATGTCTATAACTTTCTAGATCTCCGTATATGATATTTGCGGCCTTCATATTCTTTCTTGATTCTTCAGCTTTTTTCAAATCGATCCATTCTGGATATGACCAATGTTCTTTAGGTATCAATCCATATTTAGTCTTTCCCGATACAATTGCACTTGTTAAATCTTTGAACTCTTGAGTGAATTCTTTATCATTGAGGAAAACCCAATCATAATTAAACTTTTTATTAAATCTATCTTCAACTGATCTAATTGATTTGATTAAACTGAACAATTCTTCATTACGTGCAAGGGTGACAAACGTAGCTTTCACTTTTGAATTTTTAGCTACGGGGGTATCTATTGTATCTATTTTTGCTGCATCTTCAATTTTCGCTTGATTTGGATCAATCAAGATATCTTGTTGTTCGGTTTTCAATTCTTCCGGAACCTCAACAGTTTCAGATTTGACATTCTGTTGGTTATTAAGTTTAGCTAATGATGTAGATATCTCATTGTTGGAACCATGGGTTAATATGTATATTATGATTATGGTTAACACCAAGGCAAGATATTTCAAATAAGGTTGTCTTGAATTCAACAAAGCTAAAGGTTTCATTGAAAAAGAAATGATAAGTAAAACAGATTTACATTAGAAAATTTAATCAATCGTGATTGTTGTGGTAACTAAACTAAAATTAGAAATATTACATAATTTGTTTTAAAGTTGAAAAAATTTCATGTTTCGCAGGGTTCCAATTTTGTTCCTGATCACGCCAACTAAGTGAGATCCAGTCTGATTTGTGAACTTATGGAGATATCGACAAAGTTTAATTTCTTGATCCAAGCTTATTTTTGTAATTTTTGAAAAAATAAGACATGGTCAACAGCGCGATTTGTAGGTAACCACATCATCTCACATCGTGTAACTTAGAACTGGGGAACAATTTCGTATAAAAGTTTGAAATTTTGTAAAAATTCAACAAACCCATTGAAATCGATCAATGTTCTGATCCTTCAATTGTATACAACTAAACAGTTGTCGGAAGATTATAGAGGCTCTTTATATCATTATTTACAGTACAATATTCCAAGATTTAAAATTATTGCACGTGACGTAGATGCGTAATTTAAAACCTCTGAAAAATCAATTTTTTTCGTACTGTCGATTTCGATGGTACATTTGTCAATTTTAACAATACAGAGAAGATTAGCATTGTCCTTGCATAAAGATGACACGCTTTACAAAGAGATTTAATTATTTTTTTTGCAATCTGAAAATCTATTCAATTACCAAGTTTCAATAGGATTACAATAATTTAATCATTGTAATGAACTCGATTGTCTTTTTCTTTACAGAGTCGAACCGGTCTGTACAATAAATATTTATTACTATATACCTCAAACTACATCGCTGATAATTCTAGATGCTTCTTTATAAGTTTTTAATAACTCCAAGCATTTTTCTCTTTCGGCTTGAATATTTTCATCTTCTTTCAACAATTCATCAAATAATGATTCATTATATAATTTGACAACTAATCGATTTTGGATATGTTGTTTAACATGATTAACCAACAAACACATAATTGATTTTGGAATTTGATCTTGAATCATTTCTCTAACGATACTGAAATAAGAAATTATCAATCTTCTAATTAATTCTGATTCCATTTGTTCACGTTCTGTCAAATCATTGATTGATTCTTGCGAATCAAAATTATCTTCAGATATTGATAATTTTTGAATTTCTGGTGATGGTTGATGTTGATGTATAACACCATTATTTACAAAATTAGAATTGAATTGTAAGGTTGTTTCATGTGATTGAGGAAATTTAAATGGAGTTGGATTTAATTGTGCTTGAGTTTGCAATTGTTGTTGTAAAACAACAGGATCTTTTCCAAGGAAATAGTTCAAATAAGATTCTGATTGTCCTAATGTACGATTTGAGTTTGTTCTAGTATGTTTAGGTACTTCATCATCAACTGAATTTATATCTTCATCATCAATTGGAACAACTTCATCTTTATTCTTTGTTAAAATTCGTTCACTTGCTAACCTTAATTTTGAATTCAGTTCTAATTCTTTTTGTTTCTGTCTTTCGGCAACTACAATTCCCATTGCGGTTGCAGCTCCAACAAAATTTGGATGGTTTGTATTTATATAAGCTTTATGAATTTCAATCAAAGATTCAACATATTTTAAAGTTGGACCTAACCTTTCTCTTAATAAATCACTAATAACAGTGATTATTTTCGTTTCTAAATTAGGATATCGATTAAGTTCAAATGTTAAATTTGAATGAAGAATCTTAATCAATTCTTCGTAAACCAATTCAACACATTTTTTACTTGGATCTTCCAACAATTTAATTTGTGGTTTAACTAAAATATCAAATGCTAGTTCTGGTACAAATAATGATGGTCTAGGACCAGTTGAATTTCTAATAGCTGTTCTAATATCATGGATTGATAAATTATGGGTAGGATTTATTGAAGCTAATTGAGATCCAAATATTTCGTTATAAATGTAGTAAATCCTTGCACCACCACATAATTCTTTTGTTGCAATCTCATTGACTGAAGTACCTTCAATTGAGTTTACAAATGCATTTGCAAATTTTGTCATTAAAGTAAGAATCATGGCACCTCTTGATTCTTTTGAGTCATTAAAGGGGACCTCACCATATGAATTCAATTCTTGCTCTGTTTGACTCATCAAAGTATTCAATTTTGCTTTTATATCGGGTAAACGATCTTTAATATGATTCATCAAGATTTTATTCAATGTCGATGCAAGATATTTGGTACCACATTTATTGGACATAGATTTGTAAGCTGGATGATTTGCAAAGAATTGTTGCTCTGAATATAATGAATCATCCAACAGTTTGTTTTCTGATATATCTTGTTGAGATCTATTTACAATACCAATAAAACCTAATTTTAAAGGATACACATTTCCTTTCAAAATATCCAACGCATTTGTTCCTTGATCCATTAAATCTAATTTAGTTAAAATTCCAACAGTTCTCTTACCAGTTGAATCAACTTGTCTCGCTAATTTCAAAGATTCGGAATTAACTAAATCAACATTTGCAGGAGAAACAGCCAAAATTATACAATTAGGTTTTGAAATATATTCTGATATCAAATTTCTAATTTGTCTTTCAATATCAGTTGGTTGGTCACCAATTGGGATTTTTGTCAAACCAGGTAAATCAACCAAAGTTAAATTCAAAACATTTGGTGAATAAATTTTTAAATTAATTGGTAATCTACTGATTCCTTTATTTTCACCAGCAATTCTTAATGTTTCATTTTCTATTTCTTTTCTAATATCATTGAAGTTATAAAATTTTTTATTCGGAATATGAAGAAATTCTCCCCAGGAATTTGAAGATCCGTTCAAATGATCCTCTAAAGTCACTTTAGTTCTAGGTTCTTTTGGAGCATCTTTCTCATCTATATTTATCAATTGTAATACTAAAGGTCTTCTAGTAACAATGCCGGTACCTCTTGGAAGAAAATCTCTACCAACGATGTTTTCTAAAACAGATGATTTGCCACAAGATTGTGAGCCAACAACCGCTAAAATTGGTAAATCAATCTCAGCCAATTGAGTAGTAGTGACAATATCTTGTAATTTGTTTACAACCGGTATGAGATCTTGCAAAGACATGATAGAAGGCAACTGGAAAAATAATTTTTTTCAATACAATTGCTATGAAATGAAAACAAACAAAAAACAGTACAAATTAATTTTAACAACAATAATCCGTTACACACTCTTGATACTGATAAATGAAATTATATATATATTTAATGAACTGAATATGTTTAATTGATAGAGTTGTAAAAAATTGGTACGCGCACTACCAACCACGGTATATGTAAATTAACAACTCATAGATTTTTCACTCTCAACATGTTTTATCAATTGATTTTGATCATTACTTTGGCATTGACCATTAATTGTCTAGACAACAAATGGGTCAACCAGCATTATACAAGAAGTATTAGCTTGGCGAAAGGGTTTGTTAAAGAAACAGCTTTAGTCGATATAAAAAACATAAACGATAAACCTCAAGATGAATATTATTTTTTACTAAATGATGGATTTGATTCAATTGGTTCAATATCATTATTTCAAGTTATATTGAATGAAAATTTGATAGAGGTTGATTTTGAAAAAATTGATTCCAAAAATTATAAATTAACTTTACCATTTCCAATTTCACCAAATTCAAATGTTGAATTAAAAATAAATTACGTTTATATAAATACATTAATACCAATTCCAGATAAAATTGCATTAGAAGATACTCAACAATTATTATTCAAAACGAATAAATTACCTTATTCACGTTATGTAACTAAGGATTATTCTTTATCATTAGGTGGTATGACAAAAGGTCAAGAAATGGAATTAAATCTTGAAAGTAACCAAAGTATTGATTTAAAACCAAGAGTTGAAGATAATTCATTGAAATATGGTCCTGTATTTGAAGAGATTGAACCATATGCTATTCAACCAATGGGTTTAATGTATGATCATAATCGTCCTTTAACAAAGGCCAATACTTTGAATAGATCTATTTGGTTGCCTGCTTCTGATATTAATAAAGTTTCAATTGAAGAGTATTATGAAATAACAAATAAAGGTGCTGAATTAAACAAAGGATTTTCTAGAATTGATTGGATGACAGGAAGATACGAAACTACAAGAAACCATTGGGCTTTGAGTCATTTGGAAATCCCTTTATTAGGCAGAAGTTTTGATGACCATTATTACACTGATAAGGTTGGTCTCAATTCAAACTCAAAGATTATTAAAAATCATTTGTTATTACAACCCAGATTTCCATTATTCGGAGGATGGAATTATAATTTCACTTTGGGTTGGAATGAGAACTTGTCAAAGTTTTTAAACAAACATGAAGATGATTATATTATTAAATTCCCATTATTAAATTCAATAAGAGATATTGTTTATGATGATGTGTATTTAGAATTTTACTTACCAGAAGATTCCACATTTGAAGAGGTTTCTTCTCCAATTCCTTACGAATCTTTAACCGTTGACAATGAGTTATCTTATTTTGATGTATCAAAAGGTCATGTCAAAGTCACAGTACACTATAAAAATTTATTTGATGACTTACATAAATTAGATGTATTTTTGAAGTATAAATATTCAAAAACAAACTTTTATGTCAAGGTTGGTAAAATTTCAGGGTTTGTTTTTGTAGGATTAATTAGTTACTACTTGTTAAGATTGGTAGATTTATAGACTTCATAAATTATATATCTGTTTCAAATGATCCAACTGATCTTCTCGTAGTTTCATCTCTTCACTAATTTTACTTTTATCGACTTGATAAAGTGATGTGACTAAGTATCTTCCATTAAAATTAACACCATTCAAATCTCTAGATGCCATCTCAGCATTTTTGAAATTGGAATATATTATGAAACATTCACCTTCAGAATTAGTTCGTATTTGATTGATATTACCAAACTTGCCAAAAAATTTATACAAGGCACTGGATGAAGAATTATAAGGTAGGTTTTTGACATGTACAATTGGAAACATTATTGGTGACGCGAAGATATTTAAAAATAGTTTGGCTTTGCGCATTAAAATGTAGAAATAGTTTCAGTGTATATTAAAAGCTTCTCTCTCTAATATCCGTTATTTGCTCACGTTTTCTATATTTATGATAAGCTCCAATCACGGATCCGAGTAGTAAAACAACAAATAAATATCCATAAATAGATGTGGTGTCTTTGACAACTTCATCATAATGAGTCTCTGGTATCAACTCTTTATCGAGGAATACCGTATTGATATGGGTTATAGTAACATCTTTGATAGGCTTATCACTGCTATCTTTCTCGACATTACTTATTTTGTCTAATGTATCGAATCCATCTATTAACTGCCCAAAGACAACATGATGCCCATCCAAGTGTGGTTGTTTCTCACTATTAAGAATAAAAAATTGAGCTCCATTGGTGTTTGCCCCTGCGTTGGCCATACTCAACCTACCCAATTTGTCATGTTTTAGGTCGAAATTCTCGTCATTGAATTTATCCCCATAAATTGATTTCCCACCCTGACCATCGTAATTACCACCTTGAATCATGAAATTATTTATTATCCTATGGAACTTCGAATTCAAATACCCATATCCTTGAGTCATGGACGATAGTTGAAAGAAGTTCTCCACGGTTTGAGGAACTACTTCACCAAATAATGCTAATGTTAAGTCTCCAACTACTTGATTATCTTGTGAAATGGTGAACTTTATTTTATGAGTGACCAAAGGATCGTTTATAAGATGCTCTTTCTCTTGAGAAGATAGCTTTAGCTTATTCACAGGCAAAACTGCAGATAGAACCAACGATATGTATAAAAGTATTGATAAAAACATTATCCTTATCAATTTTAAAAATGGTACACGGTAAAAGAGATTTTCATTACAAAAAAATTGAACAATTCTATGCAAAAAAATTCATATGAAACAATTACACATACTACAAATCAGCTTAGATATTCATCATTAACTTTGATTAATTAAGCTTGTATATCTTCAACTTTAAATTTTGGTGTTTCAACTATTTGTCACGTGACCACATGGCATATTATATCTTTTTTCAATTGACAAAAAATTAGTGGCAACAATCATGAATGGAATCAGTGTTGATATAAATCATTTGAAGAAGGGGGAAGTCAATTTGGGTACTTCAATTATGGCTGTAAAGTTTAAAGACGGAGTGATATTAGGTGCTGATTCTCGTACAACCACCGGTTCATACATTGCAAATAGAGTGACAGATAAATTAACCCAGATTCATGATACTATATATTGTTGTCGTTCAGGATCAGCAGCAGATACTCAAGCTGTTGCAGACATGGTCAAATATTACTTACAAATATATGCTGCCCAATTGCCACCTGGTGAAAAACCAACTACCAATATAGCTGCTAATGTGTTTCAAGAAATTTGTTATAATAATAAAGATAATTTAACTGCTGGAATTATATGTGCTGGTTACGATGAGAAAAATGGAGGCTCCGTTTTCTCAATTCCAATTGGTGGCTCTGTACATCAACAAGAATATGCTATAGCAGGATCTGGTTCAACTTTTATATACGGATGGTGTAATGAGAATTATAAGCAAAATATGGAACAAGAACAATGTATTGATTTCATAAAAACTGCATTGGCTGAAGCTATTAAATGGGATGGTTCTTCTGGTGGTCTCATTAGAATGGTCATTTTAACAAAGAAAGGTGTTGAGAGATTGGTTTTTTACCCTGATGAATATAGTTTATAGAGCCTATAACCGAAAATTTGACTCATAAAAAAAAAAAAAAGTTAACGATATGTCTTTACTTGACTCTAGTAAATTAGAAATAACTAAAACTTCAAATCCTAAAGAACTTCAAAAAAAAGAGGATCTTAAATTTGGTCAATCATTCACAGATCATATTTTGGAAGTTGAATGGACGAGTGAAAATGGTTGGGGAACCCCTACAATTAAACCGTATCATAATTTTCAACTTGATCCAGCTACTTCAGTTTTACATTATTCATTTGAATTGTTTGAAGGTTTGAAAGCTTACAGAGATTCCAATGGGAAGATTAGAACATTCAGAGCTAATAAGAATATGGAAAGAATGAATCGTTCGGCTAAAAGAGCCAGTTTACCAACTTTTGACGGTGACGAATTAATTAAATTAATTGATCAATTTTTGATTGTTGAAGATAGATTTGTCCCTGAAGGTAAAGGTTATTCATTATATTTGAGACCCACTTTAATTGGTACTTCTGTCGGCTTAGGTGTCAGTGCACCAACAAAAGCTTTATTGTACGTCATTGCATCACCAGTTGGACCATATTTTTCAGCTGGATTCAAACCAGTTAGTTTAGAAGCTACTGATTATGCCGTTAGAGCTTGGCCAAAAGGTGTTGGATCTTATAAATTGGGTGCAAATTACGTGTCATGTATCGAACCACAAGTTGAAGCAGCTAAAAGAGGACATTCTCAAAACTTATGGCTTTTCGGTGAAGAAGGTTACGTTACTGAAGTTGGTGCCATGAATGTTTTCTTTGCTTTTAAAAATGAAGATGGTACAAAGGAATTAGTAACTCCACCATTGGATGGAATGATTTTACCTGGAGTTACAAGAGATTCCACTCTTGAATTATGTAAAGCAAAATTAGGTAAAGAATGGACTGTCAATGAAAGAAAGTTAACCATACACGAAATTAAAGAAAAAGCTGATAAGAATCAATTGATTGAAGCTTTTGGTACCGGAACCGCAGCAATTGTCTCACCAATCGATAACATTGAATACAATAATGAGAATATTAAAGTTCCTGTTGATGCCGGCTCTTCAGGTCAATTAACTGCCGATATTTGCCAATGGATTCAAAATATTCAATATGGTGAAGATGATTTCAAAGACTGGTCTAAAGTCGCTAAATAGAAAAAGTCAATAAATAACGATATTTCTACAAATCATTTACACTTTCTAATCTAGACACTAGACTTTAAATAATTTTGTGATAAACATGGATATTTACAGTTCTATTTTTTTGCAACCTAAATCCAAAAAACCACTGCTACAGGATAATTAGGTATCAACACAACTCTTCGCGATTCAAGCTTACGAAACTAAAGCTATGACTGTTAAACGCTATCACAATGTTAAAATGAACAATAATATGGAATGAATTACACGCCGATCAAATTACTTGTGATTTAAATAATGTAGAAGCATATAAAAGACTGAAAATTAAGCCACTATGGTTGTAAATGTGTGAGCTCAAGAATTCACATCAAATGACAAAATATGATCAAAAAGTAATAAATTTAATGGAGCTTCATTTCTCAAAATGGTTGATGTTTCTTTAAACCAAATAGATACGCAAGCTATGCAGAATGTAAGATGAGTTCAAGTCTTAAACTGGTGCTGTAAGTAGGTCAAGTCGAGGAATATGGTTCCAAAACTTGATTTTCAATTTTTAAACGCTTGTCGCATAAGCTGCTAGTAAACTAGCTATTCCTTGAAGCTGTTTTTGCCGGTAAGCTCAAACCAGGAATTAATGTCGCTCTGTCGAATAGGTAGAGGTTCGGGCTGTTGCGGCAAAGTTATTCATAGCGGCTCCAGCTTTTACTACCGATGGCCATAACTGGATCCAAGAACATGCTACCATGCCAGTCGACTATTCATTTTGGGCCATGAAAGAGTAAACTACTTCCTATAAAATTGTAATCTTGATTAATTTCTTTTATATTTATCTTAAAAAATCTCTTAAATAAGATCCTAATTTATTTGCACCTTCCTCTAAAGCATCCTTTAAAACATCTAGATCTTGATTTGCATTGCCTGAAAATCTAGATGCAAATTCTCTTGCACTCTGTTCTAATTCACCTAGACCGTTTGAATTACTTCTATTATGTTTTGCTTGCTCATCTTCACCAAAGTAAGAAGAAGATGATATACTTTGTGCACCATTGAAAGCTTGTAATTTTGCTTGTGCTTCTTTTTTAGCAGACTCGTCGAATCTTGGACCCCTACCAAAAAATTCATCAGAAGATATACCCTTCTGGGTACCATATTTATTTGAAACTTCACCAGTGTATTTAACTTCTTTAATGTTTTTTTTTGTGTTTGTCGCGGTATTATTATCACCATATGACATTCCAAAACCTAATTTTTGAAATTGTTGAGTTGGTGGTTCTATTTCTGCTTCCTTTTTAGGTTCACTTTTGAATTCTTTTTTTTCAATCAATTGAGGTTTTGACTTGATAGCTGGTGTTTCTTCCGGTTCAACTTTGTAACCTAATTTCTTTGCTTCTTCTGCTTCAGCCTTTGCCTTTTTTTCGATTTCATCAAAATCAATTTCTTCAGTATTTTTTTTCAATCTTGATGATCTTGGCCCATTACCTTTCGAAGATAAGATTGATTTTTTGGCTGTATTATTACCTTTTAATCTTGTTGTTGTTCTGACTGGTTTTTTAATTTCTTCTTGTGATTCATTAGGAGTGATTGTCAATGGTGTGCTAGTGGTAACTGGTTTTGACCAATTTGAAAAAAAATCATCTGTAGATTCGGATGCTGAATCTGTCAATGATAAGTTATCAGTTGAGTCATCAAAAGTTACTATATCAGGATGTTTCAAAGCATCTTGTTGAGCTTTTTGCTTCAATTTTTCCTTATATTTATCTGCAGCTGGACTTGAATATTTTGCTGTTGCATCTAAAGATTTCCCACCATTCTTTGCAAAATAATCTTTAGCATGTTGGTTCCCGCCAAATTTGAAATTTCTTAATTGTATTCTTTGCCATGAATCTAAGTTTGATGATTTAACGAATGATATATGAACACCTAAATTTCTATGAACTGATGAGCATTGTAAACACAAGAAAATCCCAAAAGGTATTGAAGTCCATGTAGGGTTTTTGTTAGAACAGTCAAAGCATACTTGATTAGCTGGATCTTTTCTCAATCTGTCGAATATTTTCTGTGCTTCCTCTTTTGTTGCAATGTCAGACATTCTGATTGTTGAGAGTTGGAAAAAATAATTCGTGGAAAAATATCATTAAAAATCTATATACAATTAATGGAAAGGTCTTGAACCACCTCTAGCAAATTCAATAATTTTCCAACCATCGGTGACTTTGTTGTCAAATTCTTCTGGTATTCTGGTTAATACCATTGCATAAGTACTCATTTGAATATGATCTTCCGTACCAGCGGCAATTTCACCAGTTTTAGCTTTTCTATATAAATGAATTTCTTGAGCTCTACAACTAACAACAATGACTGGAATATCATTTGGTTGTAATTGTTTACAAGTCACAATTTCAATTCCTCTAATGTCTAAAATTTTTGAATCTGAAAATAATCCTTGTTGGATAAATTGTTTGTTATTAGCTTCCCAAACATTAAATGGAGCTTCACTAAACCATTGCTTGAGAATAGAAGAATCATTTTTAATATATGCATCAACAACTTCTGGAACAATATAATTAGTTAAAGTTTTTTGAAAATCTAACAATCTGAATGATGGATCCATCATTTTTAATTGTTTAATAGTTTTAGCTTGTTCTGTTTCAGCAAAAAATCCAGTTACTTTTTCGAATATAGTACGAATCAATGATATTAAACCATTTTCACTTTCTTCCCATTTTTCTTGTAAATAAACAAACCCTCTACCGATTGGAGATTTATGTTTAAAAGATTCCCATTTTTCTCCAACAGAAGGACCTGTTGCTTTATGTTCTGTTGAAACCAATGCTCCACCGGCTTCTTGATTTTCTTTAACTGGCCCTTGGTAGCCTTGTTTTAGTTTTCTTTGTAATTCTTTTTGTCTCAATATCTCTCTTTGTTCTTTTGTTAAAAACCCCCCATATGCAGTGGAAGATCCATCATCTATGACTTCACTAACATCTTTATATATTTGTGTCTTTCTCACTGGCTCAAAGGCTTTGTCTACTGCTTCTCCACTGACTCTAACCGTGGTTCTAACACCTTTACCAACTGGTGATTCCCAAGCTTTATAAGCAGTATCACCTATAGTTTCCCCAGTTTTCTTCAAAACTTTACCTGCTGCAGTTGAACCTTTTTGGGCTCTAGAATAAGCTTCTTTAGCTCTTTTGAATGCATCGGATTCAGCCATTCTACCAGACTCATCTTGTAAAGCCTTTATATTTTCTTTCAACTCATTAGATTTTTTCACTTCTTGTTTAAAAGTATCAAAGAATACTTTCAAAGGTGATTGATTATCTTGCAAGGGACGAGATAAATGAAACGACCTTATTTGTATTGAACTATTTACTCTTTTCAACATGCTATTTACAGGCAAAATTTTTTTTTGATTTTTTTTGAAAAACTTTTTGTCATACACTATTCTTTGCAAAATCTCAATAATTTGATACCACCAAAAATTAAAGCGGATGTTAATAAACCATATTGTACTCCGTTGAGGATATTATCTTGTCTTTGAGAAATCTCAATTGCTTGAGAATATGGTATATCATCTCTGAACGAGACCATGGTGTATAAAGGCAACCATTTATTTCTAAAGATTTTGGCTAATGAATAATCCAAATTTTTTTTGAAAATGTATTTATAGCTTGCAACTTTGGAACTCATTTCATGGAAATTGTCTAATGCTAATTTGCAAATAGCTTTAAGATCTTGTTGTCTTGCTGGAGAGTATTTTTGAAATCCTTTTTCGATTGAACCTTCTGAATCAATCAAATCTAATAAAATTCTAACATCTTCAAATCCACAATTCATCCCTTGACCATAGAATGGCACCATAGAGTGTGCTGCGTCTCCTATGATTACAGCTTTACCATTGCTATAAGGATAGCAATCGACTTGCATAAGCAGGCCTCTTGGATTACTAAATGCTTGTTCCAAAGATTTCTCACCAATCAAATGAAGAGCATCAGGAAATTCTTTCTTAAAGAATTGTACCCATTCTTGTTTAGTTTTTATGTTTTCAATCACTGACCAAGGACTGAAGAAGGTTGAAGTAAATGATCCATCAGTGTTAGGTAACGCAATCAACATAAAGTTATGTCTCGGCCAAATGTGTAAGTGATTTTTATCAATTGAGAATTTTCCTTCCTTTGGTGGAATATATAATTCTAAATATTGCATATCAATGTATTTTTGACTAAAATCCATTCTAAAATTCTTTTGTAATTGGTATCTAAATTGGGAGTGTGCACCATCTGCACCGATAAGATAATTGAATTGAAAATTCTTCATATGACCTTGATGAATAAATGAAATAGATTTATCATCTAATTTGATCAATTTATGCTGGAAATAAATCTTAACATTGTCTAAGTTTCTCAACTCGTCTAATAAAATATCATTCAATAATCCCCTATCGATGGAATTGATAGCTTCACCATTTAATCCATACAATTGACTCTCTTGACGATCACCCACATGAATCATCCTGCCTTTCATGGGGATAACATTGTCTAAAATTTTATCGTGAATTGATAAATCGATTTCTTTCAAAGCTCGGAGCCCTCTGTTGCTGACTGCCAAATTTATAGATCTGAGATTCCTTTCTTTAGATAAACTTGGATCTTGTCTTAGCTCGAATAGTGTGACATGATAACCCTTTTTAGCAAACGCTAATGAAGCCAAACAGCCTACTAATCCTGCACCTACTATACCGATCTCCATTTCCTTGATTAGCTTGTGAATTTAAGCAACAAAAAAAATATAAATATAAATAAAAAGCCATGTAAGGGTAAAAGTTTAGCAATTATGTCTAGACAAAAAGTAGCATTGGTGACCGGTGCTTCTTCAGGTATTGGGTTTGCAACCTCAATTGAATTTGCAAAGAAAGGTTATAAAGTATTTGCAGGTGCCAGAAGATTAGAACCTATGGAAAAATTAAAAGACTATGGAGTAATCATTTTTAAATTGGATGTCAGTGACTTGGAAAGCGTTAAAAATGCCAAAAAGTTTATTGAAGAAGAAACAGGCGCTTCATATTTAGATGTATTGTATAACAATGCAGGACAATCATGTACCTTTCCTGCCACTGATGTTACAGATGATCAAATCAGACAATGCTTCGAAGTCAATGTTTTTGGTCCAATGAGAACTGTTAGAGAATTGATTCCATTGTTGATCAATGCGAAGGGAATTGTAGGATTCACAGGATCTGTCAGTGGTCTTGTTCCATTTCCATTTAGTTGTGTTTATTCCGAAACAAAAGCTGCAATTCATCAATATGCAGCTGTTTTACGTTTGGAATTGACTCCATTCAATGTTAAAGTGATTAATATCATTACTGGAGGTGTCAAGACGGATATTGAAGATAAAAGAAGCTTACCTAAATCAAGTTTATACAATGTTCCTGGAATAGACGAAGCTTTTGATCAAAGAAGACAAATGGCTGTGAGAAATAATCCTATTACAGCTGATGAATATGCTAGGAAAGTGGTTAGAGACTTTGAAACAGCTACACTCGGTGGTAAATTACATTACTATAGAGGTAGAATGGCTACCATTTTGGGATACATCTTAAACTTTGTTCCAAGATTTATAGTTGAAAATGCGCTTATTAAGAGATTCGGATTAGCTATAGTTTTCGCGAACATAAGAAAAAAATATATTAAATAGATGAATCCGTCTTTATGGTATCGTGATGAAGATGGCTTGAAGATAGGTGAGATAAATAGATATGTAGTAAATTATAAACGGCTAGATCCAAACATTAAACAAATATATTTCAGATTGAAAAACATTGAACGAACTAGCATCCGTGCCGTCCACTTACTTAGTGGTCCCTTTATTTTATATTGTCATGTCATACCATATAATTACAACCCAACTAAAGAGTTCAAACCAGAAAATGAGGACAACTCGGAGATTGTTTTTGAAAATCAAATCAAACCAAACCAAACATTCAACGTTACATTGATGTTGAATCATAATTCTGAAAAGGGAGACGAAGAATTTCAATGGGAAATAGACGTGATATCTCAAATTGTCATTACTCGAAAAACTGAAGTCGAATATACTTTTATGATTGGTGACGATTTCCAGTCATTGAAAAAATTGAATCATAATAAATTACAACAGACATTGAGTTCATTAACGACTTTATCAAAGGAAGACGAAATTGAATCTGTTCACGATAAAGTTTATAATCATCAACTTAAGGTTATAAAGTTTACAACTGCTGATTTATGGAATACCAAACCTAAGGATACCACAAAACCAGTTCATTTGATAATTCTAACCCATGGAGTCTTTTCCAACTTGACAGCTGACATGTTATACTTAAAAGATCAACTAGAAACAAAAGTTTCTGACAATATCTTGATCAGAGGCTACAAGGATAATGCAGGTAGAACTGAAAAAGGAGTTAAGAGGCTAGGTCGCAATATTGCAAATTACATCATTGACACAATTGAGAATTGTCCTTACAAGATAAACAAAATATCATTTATAGCTCATTCTTTAGGTGGAGTTAATCAATTATATGCTTTAAGGTATATAATAATGCTTAAAGGACTAGATTACTTTGATGAGAAAGGGATAGAATTGGAAAATTTAATATCCTTAGCTAGTCCATTTTTGGGTATTTTAAATGAGCTAAACTTTCTAATATCTTGGATTTTAGATATTGGTACCTTGGGTAAAACTGGTAGAGATTTAACCTTGTCCAAAAGATTACCTCATTTGAATGATTTAAATGATAAAAGAGATACATTCAAACCTATACTTGAAACCTTGCCTGATGATCCTATAAAATTATTTTTAACTAGATTTAAAAAATTAACAGTCTATGCAAATGCAATTAATGATGGAATTGTTCCATTGAGAACAGCCGCTTTGTTATATCTAGATTACGAAGCTTTAGGAGATGTATCCGAATTGAAAAAGACAAATCATATCCGCGATGATAAATATAAACCAGAAGATGAAAGAGCATCCGTAGAGACAAACCGAAGTACAGAAAATGTTTCTCAAGCCGATGGCTCAGTTGAACATGAAAAAGCAAATGAAAAGCACCATTTAAAATTTGCTAAAGAAAAATATAAAGAGTTTTTAAATCTATCAGCAAGTCCAAAGAACAAGAAAAGACAAAAAAAGTATAAAAGTTTCTCAGTTAAAGGGAAATCAGATCTAGATGATGTAGAATCTGTAGATTCCAACTCAACAGCTGGCACTATATTAGTACCGCCTAGAGCATCAGCAATTGAAAGTGCAATCAACACATTAATCTGTCCAATACCAAGCAGAGATTTTATTTTGAAACCAGAGACAAGAAATCATGTTATCTTTCATGATAAATATTACCAATTCGATAAACCACCAGAGAGTAATACAAATACAACTTGGATTGAATATTTGTTCAATTACCATTCGAGATGGAAATTACAGAAACAAGTCAAAATTGCAAACAAATATCATTCTGAAAAACTCGTATGGAGAAAAGTGTTGGTTAATCTACCTCCTGATGCTCATAATAATATAATAGTACGAAGAAAATTCAGCAATGGTTATGGTTGGGGAGTAATCAATCATTTGGTAGAAAACTTGTTTGATTGTAATGATAATAAAAGTAAATTGTAAAGGAACACAACTTTTACTCTTCACGCGAATGGATCTGAATCAGAAATAAACGTGGCCAACTACAGTTTTGAGCCCTGCGCGCTTCTTATCTATAGATAAGAAGTATTTATATCACGAGAGTTTTCTTTTTCTTCACTAAGCCATAGAATGGAACCAGTTTTTCAAGATGTAGATTCTCAATTATCGTTTGTCATACTCGGAGCAGGATTAATTGGACCTCGTCACGCTGAACATGTACAATCTAGACCTGATTGTAAATTGTTTGCTATAGTAGATCATTCGGCCAAAGGTCCCGTAGTTGCAAATAAATTTGATTGTTTACATTTTGCAGATTTGGATGGCTTGTTTGAATATTGTGATTTTTACAATTATCCATTACCAGATGCTGCTATCATTGCAACTCCGAATCATACTCACTTGGAAATGTCTTTGAAATTGGCCGCCAAGGGCATTAATATTTTGGTAGAAAAACCATTGGCTTCAAATGCCACCGATTGCCAAACTTTGATCAAATATTGCCAAAGTAGAAATGTTAAACTATTAGTTGGCCATCATAGGAGATTTAACCCGTATATTATAACCACTAAAGAACATTTAAATAAAGTCGGCAAAATCATTGCAATTCAAGGCACTTGGACTTTATGTAAACCTCAATCTTACTTTGATGAGAAACCTTGGAGAAATTCTGTTGAAATGGGCGGAGGAACTTTATTAATCAATCTAATCCATGATTTAGATTTGTTACAATATTTATTGGGACCTATTGAAAAAGTTTACGCGGAATTATTACCAAAACAAAGAAATTCACCCGTTGATGAAGGTGCTGCATTGACTTTACGATTTTCAAATGGGTGTTGTGGAACATTCATATGTTCTGATAACGTTTCTTCTCCGTTTCTGTTTGAAGCGGGTACTGGAGAAAATCCAACCATTCCATACAATTCAGACGTGGCGGGATTCTATAGAATTTTTGGTTCTCATGGTACCCTTTCAGTACCAGACTTAAAGTTATACAATCAGGATAACAGAAGTTGGTCAAATCCAGTTAATTGCGAGCAATTAAGAATGAATTTCCAAAAAAAGACTCATTTATTAACTCCATCTAGCTCTCCAGATAAAGATTCTCCAATACATAATTTCACATCAAAACCAAAGCCATTTGATTTACAATTAGATCATTTTGTGAACGTGATCAAAGGTCACGAAAAGGTTAAATGTACCGGGGAAGATGCTTTAAGAGCGTTACTTTGTATAGAAGCAGTCTTAGAATCAATTGAAACTGGATTACCACAATATGTGAAATCTATTGATGAAATTGAACCAAATTATCAACTTTTAAATATGTTACATTAGAATTTTATATTAAAAATATACAAATAAAATCTATTCAGCATTTCTTTTAGCAGCTTTTTTAGCAGCTTTTTTGGCGGTACCAAAGATCTTCTTGTCTCTGTTCTTTTTCTGTTTTCTTTGTTGTCTTGAAGCTTTGTCAACTTTTTCAGCTAAACCGTATCTGACTAATCTATATTTTGGTTCGAATTTTTTGGCATCAGCGACTGATGAGTAAACTAAACCGAAACCAGTTGATTTACCACCACCATATTGAGTTCTGAATCCGAAAACTGAAATGGCATCTTTTTCTGCTTTGTAGATTTCTGATAATTTTTCTCTTAATTCATCTTTTGAAACATTGGCTCTGTTTGGATGTAAAACATCAATGACAAATTGTCTTCTTGATAAAAGTGGGTTGGTAATAACTTTTCTTGTTCTAATAGTGACAGGATCAGACTATAACTGTTAGTAAATCATTCTATGTTATATGTAGTTTCCGGATAACCTCCCGGGTCTTGTAAAATTTGAACATACCATCTTGATGAGTAGTTTTGATGTGAATGTAGTACTAAAGTTGGTTAAATGATGGAAATTTAAAAAATCTTTTGTTAGAGTGTTTGTTAACTATGCGCGCAAAAATAAATTTCAGCGCACGTGAGCAAGATTAGGTTTAGGGTATACAAAAAATAAACTATTCAAGATATATATTAATCATCTTCTTGATCTTCTAAAGTCTTGAAAATAAATGGTTTTTTGTCCTTAGGATAAGTGATACCATTTGATATCAATGTAGCATAAGCACTAGCAAAATCTTTGAACCATAAATCTTGGTCTTCAGCATAAAGTTTAACATATTTCAAAAAGTATGGTTCTTCTTTTAAAGCCATATCAGTTGGTAACATCATCAACAGGTTAGTTTCATCATCTTCATACTGTTTCTTACCATCCCACTTTTTTACATGCCATTTACCTAATAATTGAACATAGAAATCATTGGTAAATACAGCTGGCAGGAAAGTCCATGGACCATCAAAACCGGAATTATGAGTATGACATCTACCTAAAGCATGAGCTCCAATTAAAGCAACAGTTTCACGATCGTTGAATCCAATTCTTGCGAAAAGATCTCTGACGTATTTTCCATCTCGGGAAGCATCTGGTAAGTTACCGTTTTCTGGAATATGCTTACCAGTTTCATCATTTTTTCTACCTGGTAACCATTCAATTTTTGGACCTCCGGATTCTTGTACGGCTGCTACACCACCCAAAGTCCATAAATCACCCCTTGAAATCCATGGGTATTTCTCTGCTATTCCTTTTAAAAAATCTCTACCGGCATCGAGACCAGCATTTTCAGGATCAGTTGATTCTGGAGAATAAATCATAGTTCCTCCAAATGACCCTCCGGAATTGTCTTTCTTGGTATATGTACCCGATGTATGCCATGATAATCTTAATAATTGACCATAGTAGCCTGAATTCTCATCATATTCTAAATTATCCCCAAGCTTAGTTGCAATTGCATTGTAAACTTCTTGATAGTCTTTGAAAGCTTTACCTTTAGGAACAAAAGCATCTCTGACATTAATATCCCCAGTGGCTCCTAACAAACCTAATAATGGGCCCTTGCCTTTAAAGTTATTCTTGTTATTGTTATTATTATCATAGAGATAAGAAGCAATAGCGGCAGTACCAGCTAATCCGGCTATTGATTTAACAAATTTAGAATTAAAGTTGTAAGATCTCGAGGCTCTACCTATTGCGATTGACATTTTGTATGTTGGTTAAATCTACTGATTTTCCTAATTTAATCGCAACATAAATTTTGCAACTTCCTGCATACGTAAGCACAATTTATTCATTTTTGATTGGCTATTTACTATTTATAAACTCCTCAATTGCAGTTGCATCTGAATAAACAAAAGACTCTTCTTGATTGTAGATTTTAGCATTCAAACACATTTGCTTTAATTCAGCTAAAAATTCTTTTAAAGAATCAAATTTCTCTTGTTCCACTTGTTTTCGAATTTGACCTATGGATATGGGGTTTTCAATAACTTTATAATAATCTGGATATAATTTTCTAGAAGGTAACTTTAAAAATATTTCACTGATATTATGACCGTCTTTTGCATCTGTTAATTCTTCAATTTCATCTAAGATTGTGTTACAAACACTTGTCAAATCATCTACTTGTCTGTGTTTTTTTCGTGGTTGTGCGGCCTCCTCAAAATCTTCATCATCTTCTTCATCAACTTCATCATCATTGATATCTTCTTCTAATATACCTTCTCGTATAGCTTTATTTCTTTTACGTTTGGCTATTCTAGATTCTTTTCGTTTGACTGCTTCTTCCACAGTATCTTCATCATCATCCATTGCTTTCAACCATTGAGCCTCACTTAATCCATCATCGTATTTAACCTTCTTTTTATCTCTCATTTTAGTCAATTCTTTAGTATCTTTCTCAAAATGATGTGATATGTCTTCTGTGAATATACTTGGTAATTCACTTTTCTCAATCAATTTTTTCTCATTTCTTTGCTTATCCATTTCGTTGAATAAATGTTTTTCTTCTTCAGATCTAGCTAAAATTTCATTCAATTCATCATCATCTAAATCTTTATCTTCGTCTTCATCACCATTTGCATCAGCTTCTAACAATCTTTTCAAAAATGCTTCTTGTTCTTCAGCAGTTGATTTATTATCGAATTTACCTGCTTGAATGACCTTACCATCAATATCTAATTTTTGATGAGCTCTTTCTAAAATGACTTCTTCAACCGAATCATTGGTAATTAATCTTAAGATACGAACTTCATTTTTTTGACCGATTCTATGAGCTCTATCTTGGGCTTGTAAATCTTGATGTGGATTCCAATCAGTATCAAAGATAATAACTGTATCTGCAGTTTGTAAATTCAAACCTAAACCACCAGCTCTTGTTGATAGAAGGAAACAAAAATAATCAGAATTTGGTGCATTGAACAATTTCAACATATCTTGACGATCCTCTGCTTTTGTAGAACCATCGAGTCTCATATATTTCATATCTCTCCATCTCAAGAAATCTTCCATGATATCCATAATTTGAGTCATTTGAAAAAACATTAAAATACGATGACCAGTAGCTTTAAATTTAGGTAAGATTCTATCTAATAATTCAAATTTACCAGACACTCTCCAAATCAAATCATTGGTTAATTTTTGTGAGTTTAAAACCGCTTCAACTTCTTCAAAAACAAATGGATGATTACAAATTTTTCTTAATTGCATGATTTTATTATTCAAACCTTTGATACCTGACTTAGCACCACCCACTTGAGCTCCAACAAATAATGCATTATGTTTTAACATTTGCTGATACAAAACATATTGTAGACCTGACAAATTACATTTCAAAACTTTTTCAACTTTATCAGGCAAATCTTTTTCAACATCTTTTTTCAACCTTCTCAACAAAAATGGTCTCAAAACTTTATGCAATCTTCTAATGACTAACAAACTTTCTTCTTCGGTTAATTCTATCTTCTCTTGAGTACCAGTATTAGCAAATGGAGTATTAAACCATTCATCAAAAGATTTGACTGAATTGAAAATCTTTGGTAAAACAAAATTTAATAAAGCCCATAATTCTGGTAAGTTGTTTTGTAATGGTGTACCAGTTAAAATTAATCTATTTTTGGTCTTATAGTATTGCTTTAAAGTAATTGAAAGTTTAGAGTTTGCATTTTTCATTCTGTGACCTTCATCAATAATCATATGTGAATATTGAAATTTAGACAACAAAGGACGTTCCCTAATTACGTATTCGTATGTGGTTAATAAAACTTGAAAGCTTCCATATCTAATTTCAGATTGCATTGATCTTCTTTGTTGTTGAGATCCCTTGTAGACTATGACTTTCACTGAAGGTGCCCATTTTTCAAATTCCATAGTCCAATTTGTAATTGTTGATAAAGGTACAATGACTAAAAATTTATTTTCATGTTTTTTCTCAATTAAATATGTAATTAATGAAATAGATTGAATAGTTTTTCCTAGACCCATTTCATCTGCTAAGATACCATTCAAGTGATTATTATATAACGAAACCATCCATTCTAAACCTTTCATTTGATATTCTTTCAATGATCCTCCTACAAGTATTGTAGGTTGTTCAACTATTTTTTCCTTGATCTTATGTGCAACTTCATAATAGTCCGTTTTTTCACGTAATTCATCTTTATCATCTATGGGTTTAGCTTCAGCCTCGGGGCTACCGCTTTGAATAGGAACCACACCATCTTCAGCCTCTATTTGTTGATTCTTGACCTGCTCGGTTAACGTATCCAAAAATTGATTAGTTTGTTTCAATAAGTGAGTAATTCTATGATCTTTAGTTTCATCCAATAATTTAAGATATGCTTCTTCATCATTGGCTTTTAAAGCTTGCAATCTTTGTTTTGCATTCTTTTCTGATTTTTTACTTTCCTCTTTTTCTGTAGTTTGATGGTAAATATTAAGTTGTTTATACAAGTGGTGTGTTCTATAATTGTCCTGATCGTTTTTGAAATCTCTAAAATCCATAGAACTTTGTAAAATTCGTTCCAATTTATCTATGTGAGCTTTACGCTTGATTGCTTTAGCTTCTTGTTTTTTCAACTCTTCTAGTTGAACAGCTAATAATTGTGGATTCTTCTGTGCAATCTTATTTCTCATATTAAACGATCTTTTTTCCAGTAAACATAATGGTAAATCTTTCAAGTAAGGATTGGAATATTTAACTTGTTGAGATTCATGTACCAATATATTATGTTTGAGTTGTTTTTGCTTAGCCAATAATTGAAGACTTTTCAATTCAATTAATGCACTTATTTTCAATTTATCGGTCTCAGCTCCAAAAGTGCCAAGGTTGCCCGGTAAATTTTCCAACTCTTTCAATCTATGCGAAATCTTATTGCTAATTATTTTCTCTGAGTTCTCATCGTTTAAAAATAATTTTTTGGTACTTGTATTTATTCCTAGATTTTTGGCCCTAGTCTCAAAATTAGAATCTATCGTGGTTAGTTTACTCATTATATCATCCAAGGAAATGGTCTTGGCTGGTTTAATTTCTTCGAATTCTCTTTGTAAAGCTTCAGTTAAATCATAGTCTTTAGATAATAATAAAGATGCAGCAACTTGTTTTTCAAATAATTCAAGGTCAATTTCTTCATCTACTTCAGTTTGCAATAATTCATCCATAAATTCATCTTCCTCTGTTTTAAATTTTTTTTGTTGGAAACTGACTTGAGATAAAATTGTTTCAATCTCTGATTTTTGTTTTGTATCGAGTTCATCTGAGTCTGATTTTTCTTCCTTTTTTATTTCTTTTGACAACTTATAATACTTGTTTAATAATTCATTCAATTGTTCCTTTGACTTTGGAAACTCAAGATTTGAGCCACTTCCATTAATTATTGCAGCACCTCCATTCATTATATACGATCCGTTGAGTGTGCAATAGGAATCAAAAGTCGATAGAAAAATTATTTGTTTGTTTTCTCATTCAATTTGTTGATAATGCATTTGAACAAATTACACGTCAGGACTAACATGGGATATTGAATCAACTTGATCTTAGAATTTAATAACTGAAAACGTTGAATACAAACTTTCATCGATTTTGAAAGTATATCGTAGGTCTTATTCCAAATCCTAATAAACTCTAATTATTATTATAGCAGTTAATCTTATTAAATTGAGCTGTGCGCAGCTCAATAAATGAAGTGATTTTCTGAAAAAAGTTTCATTAACAAATAGCCAAATGTTTCAAGTAGGACTCTATAAGAAAGCATTAGCAAGAAGGGCCATCACATCATATAGATTCAATTCAACGTCAAATACCCAACCACTAACATGGGTAGATTACTTTAAATTGAAAAAACAAGGAAATAGGATCAATATGGTTTCAGGTGTTTTCACTGGTATAGGAGGAGCTCTTTTGACTTTGAATTATTTGGGTAATATCGAGATAGATGTTGAGAAACCTATTATGGGATTTGATCCTTTGATGGTCATGGGCGGTGCTGTATGTTTAGGAGGCTTTGCTGGTTATTTAGTAGGCCCAACTATCGGTACAGGTGTATTCAAACTAATCAACAAAACAAAATTAGCATCATTTAACATCAAGAATACTGAATTCTTATCAAGATTAATCAAAAATAGACCAGATCCATCGGCACAAAGTTTCTCGAATCCAATTCCAGATTACTATGGTGAAAGAATATATTCGTTAAAAGATTATAGACAATGGTTGAGAGATTGTAATGCATTTAGAAGAAAAGCAAAACAATTTTTATAAACTCATGTATATATAATATATAATCAAAAGATGGAATCTTTAAAATTGAAGCAATAGATGACAAAATAGTCTTGTATTAATAGAAATTTTTATTGTGAGCTTATAATTCAATCCCAAATTTTCTAATATCGGTTACGTTTTGCAGCATTTATATTTAGAACCAGCACTCGCAAAATATTTAAGATTACTTTCAACGCAGCACAGGTATGAATATTGGTAAAATTTGAGGAATTTATGTAGATAAATTAAACTTTGAAAGCGGAACGGAGCTAGCTAGGTCATCAAAACAATATTGTTCCTGATAGCAGGTAATTTTTCAGAAATGATCACTTGATTTTATCTTAACAAACTACTCTGTATACTCCGTGCTGCTTAGAGAGTCATTTTTTGCAAATCATGACTCTTTTATTTAGGTTGCAACTTAGACGGAATTTATTTGAATGCAAAAAATTCCCGGACCTATAGGAATTGGTAAAACTGGTATGTACAATGGGCTAAATTTTTTTTGTATTTAACACTATGGCCAACCAACAAATTTTTTCTCTATTTGCTTTCAACTACAACCAATTGATCTGGTTATAATTAGCACCAGTCATAGACAATAATTCATTATGCTTAAAGCTTTTAGATGTGCTACTCCGCGTGCACAGTTATTAAAAGCAAATACAAAAATTGTGAATAAAAACCTATTCAGAAGTTTTGCAACCGATAATTTTTTACAAGGAAATAACTCAAATTATGTCGATGAGATGTATGATGCTTGGAGACAAGATCCTTCCAGTGTTCACGCTTCATGGAATGCATATTTCAAAAATATAGAAAATGACAATGTCAAACCATCAAATGCTTTCCAAGCTCCACCGACAATTGTTCCAACTGTTTCAGGAGGAGCAGCTTCATTTTATCCTGGTCAAAATCCAATCACTGAAGATGTTGTTACTCATTTGAAAGTTCAATTATTAGTGCGTGCTTACCAAGTCAGAGGTCATCAAAAAGCTAAAATAGATCCTTTAGGAATCTCATTTGGTGATAATGCCAATGTACCAAAGGAATTAACATTAGATTTTTACGGGTTCTCCGAAAAGGATTTAGATAAACAAATTACCTTAGGTCCTGGTATTTTACCAAGATTTGCTCAGGATGGTAAAAAATCATTGAGTTTGAGAGAAATTATCAATAATTGTGAAAAATTATATTGTTCATCTTATGGTGTTGAATATGTCCATATTCCAAGTAAGGAACGTTGTGATTGGTTAAGAGAAAGAATTGAAATCCCAAACCCTTATAAATACTCAGTGGATCAAAAAAGACAAATTTTAGATAGATTAATCTGGGCCACATCTTTCGAATCATTTTTATCAACTAAATTTCCAAATGATAAAAGATTTGGTTTAGAAGGTGCTGAAGCAGTTGTTCCAGGTATGAAATCTTTGATTGATACATCTGTCGAATACGGCGTTGAAGATGTTGTTATTGGTATGCCACATAGAGGTAGATTAAATATGTTGTCGAATGTTGTACGTAAACCAAATGAATCAATTTTTTCAGAATTTGCTGGTTCAAAAGAATTTGATGAAGGTTCCGGTGACGTCAAATACCATTTGGGTATGAATTATGCAAGACCTACTACATCGGGTAAACATGTTAATTTATCAATTGTTGCAAATCCATCACATTTGGAAGCAGAAGATGGTGTTGTTTTAGGTAAAACAAGAGCTATTCAACAATATAAAAGTGATATCGGTGAATTTAAAAAGGCCATGAGTGTCTTGTTGCATGGTGATGCCGCATTTGCAGCTCAAGGTGTCGTTTACGAAACAATGGGATTTGCAAATTTACCAGCTTATTCTACTGGTGGTACCGTTCATATTATAGTAAATAATCAAATAGGTTTTACCACAGATCCAAGATTTGCAAGATCAACCTTATATCCTTCAGATATTGCTAAAGCTATTGATGCTCCTATATTCCATGTTAATGCTGATGATGTTGAAGCATGTACATTTGTTTTCAACTTAGCAGCTGAATGGAGAGCTACATTCCATTCTGATGTCATTATTGATGTTGTTGGTTATAGAAAGTATGGTCATAATGAGACTGATCAACCAGCTTTCACTCAACCGGTAATGTATCAATCAATTGCAAAGAAAAAGTCTGTTATTGATGAATACTCAAAACAATTAATACAAGAAGGTAGCTTCACAAGTGAAGATGTTGACGAACATAAAAAATGGGTATGGAACATTTTAGAAGAATCATTTTCAAAAGCTAAAGAATATCAACCAACTTCAAGAGAATGGTTAACTACTCCTTGGGAAGATTTCAAATCACCAAAAGAATTAGCTACTGAAGTTTTACCTCATTTACCAACCGCCGTCGATGAAGGAACTTTGAAAAAGATTGGAACTGCAATAAGCGAAGCCCCAGAAGGTTTTGAAATTCATAGAAATTTGAAAAGAATATTGAATTCAAGAAAGAAGACTGTTGATGAAGGTAAAGGTATAGATTGGGCAACAGGTGAAGCTTTGGCATATGGTTCATTGGCTTTAGAAGGTTACCATGTTAGAGTTTCTGGTCAAGATGTTGAAAGAGGTACATTCTCACAAAGACATGCCGTTTTACACGATCAAAATAGTGAATCAACTTGGACTCCTTTATCCAATTTAAGTGAAGACCAAGGTGTATTTGACATTTCAAATTCATCATTATCAGAATACGGTGTTTTAGGATTTGAATACGGTTATTCTTTGACTTCACCAGATGCATTGGTTCAATGGGAAGCTCAATTCGGTGACTTTGCAAATACAGCTCAAGTTATAATTGATCAATTTATTGCCGGTGCCGAATCTAAATGGAAACAAAGATCAGGTGTCGTTTTATCATTACCTCATGGTTATGATGGTCAAGGTCCAGAACATTCATCCGGAAGAATTGAAAGATATTTGCAATTGTGTAATGAAGACCCAAGATATTTCCCATCTGCAGATAAATTGGATAGACAACATCAAGATTGTAACATGCAAGTTGCATATCCAACTACTCCAGCTAATATTTTCCATTTGTTAAGAAGACAAATGCATCGTCAATTCAGAAAACCATTAATTTTATTCTTTTCCAAATCTTTATTAAGACATCCATTAGCTAGATCTGATTTGAGTGAGTTCACTGGTGATTCACATTTTAGATGGATAATCGAAGACATCTTAGGGAACAAAGATGAAGTAAAGAAAGTTGTATTATGTTCAGGACAAGTCTTTGCTGCATTGACTAAACAAAGAGGTGATGATAAGTCAGTTGCAATTGTAAGATTAGAACAAATCCATCCATTCCCATACGCACAATTGAAAGAAGTTTTGAGCTCTTATGAAAATGTCAATGATTTAGTTTGGTGTCAAGAAGAACCATTAAACATGGGTGCTTGGAGTTTTGTAACACCAAGAATCCAATCTACGTTGAAAGAAATCGGAAAAGAGTCATTACCTTTGAGATATGCAGGAAGAGACCCATCTGCTTCAGTAGCTGCTGGTTCAAAAGCTATGCATTTGACTGAAGAAAAAGAATTTTTGGAGGAAGTTTTCAACAATTAGAAGTAAAATATTTATAGTATAATATATAAACCGGAAGTAAAAAACATACTTTAAAAGTAATCTTTTTGTTTCATTTAAACAGTTCAAACATTTTTTTTAAAACAATCACGATGGATGATTTTCTGTTAATGTTTCTACTAGAATTTGACGTTTAAAGTAACACACAAGATGTTTCTAAGTTTTTTGACCAAACGAGGTAAAAAATAATATTTCCGATTCAGTACTCGGTTATAATTTGAATAGATAGAAACACTAAAGTTTACTTCTAAATTCATCAGCAACTACTGTCTTGGTCTGTTTTGTTGCATTTACTTATTCATCATATCGATGAAAGGATTTGTTTTGGAGTCATTCATCGAATCAAACAAGAATCTGATGAGTTTAAAAATCAATCGAATTCTCTATTGTAATCGTGCGAACTTAAAATACAGAAAAGTAAATCAAGTTTCAGAGCCAACGCTAAAGACCATAAACTTTTAGAAGATGAGGTAATTTCAATTTTCTTTTCTACTATTCCGTATGACAGTAAGATCAGTGGACCACATATCAAATCGTGGAAAACATCCATAACTGTAGTAGCAAAGCTGAAGAACGTCGTAATGTCTGTAATAGAACAACTATAGTTTATTCTTATGAATTATGAGCCTCAATTGTATTTTCATCACCAGCAATCTTTTGACCAGATTGTAATTCATGAGTATTCGAAACTCTTATTGGAATTTCCCGTATTTGATAAGAATACTATGAGAGATAAACTAATAAATGTGATAAAACTTCTTGTAGACAACAACTTTCACAATGCTAATTCGTGAGATTCTCAATTAAAATTAGTCGACTTGAAATTTCAACTGATTGCATATAACCAAATTGCGTCACCTTATTTTTATTTGTGTTGGTTAGAGAAAAGATCTTAGGTATAATTTCGTTATTGTTGAAGAAAACCAACTAAAAAAATTTGTTTTAGTGTTTCACCTCAAGTCTACAATCAACATAGCTTAAATTGCTGATATGAACGTAGTAGTTTTTTTTCAGCATCACAGAATCATTAAAATATGCATCTGGCATACAGGAAGTAATTAATTTTCATCGGTTGACATCTCGAAAGAAAAGTTCTTAATCTAGATGTAAAATTTTTCTGGTATTTTCATTTAAGCTAATATTTGTAGTTCTAATTAGCAAATTTGTTATTGTTTCAATTTAGATAATCATTCAGCTTTGCTGAAATCGAATTTCATAAATTTCGATTTGTATTGTTTTAGTCAAAATTTCATTTGCATGTATAAGGTTAATAAACTATATAAAAACTACAAACTAAAAATTATTTAAAAAACAGATTAAAAAAAAATGGTTTTTTTGAGATTTTGTTTGCACGTTGCTGATTTCAATTGATACCTATGTTGTGCAATTGATTGATATTTGTTTTTACAAAGTAAGCAAGCTGCAACAACGTAACTAATATTGTCTACGACAACCAAAAAGCGCTAAACGAAGCAAATCACATAACGGCAAAGGGGAATATTAGAGCACACTTCGCATTATAATCACAAAGTTTTAGCAAAAATCTAATAATTTTTTTAAATAAATTTCTATTGTTTCAAAATGTTTGTGTAAAGTTGCTTTGTGAGCTTTTCTTCATGGAATTTGAAGCTGGAGAACAGTTTCGGATATTTGACAATATTTCTACTTGTATTTGATTGTCAATATCAAGTTTACGGAAGTACAAAAACTCGCTTAAACTAATTGAATAAAATCGAACGTTTTCTGTAAACGGATAGCTTTAGTAGTGTTTAATTATTCAATAACGACATTTTCTTCGTAACCAGCCTATGGTTATAAATCTATGGTTATGTATACTGAAGCTAGATGTTTTAGCACTGAGTTTCATTCAACATGAAATTTTCTTTTCTATAAATATGCTTGTTTGTCCAATTTAATAGTTGAAAAATCAAAAATAATCAATATGATTTTCAATTGTTTACTTTTAATTGCAACATTAACTGTTGCTTCAAATGCTGTTCATTTGAAGACTAGAGATTCAGATAAAATGCATTCTTTTGACTTTGCTTATGGTGGGTTGAATAGCCAAAAAAGGGACGATGTTTATGGTGCGAGTTTAAATAAAGTAGCATATTATATGATCAATGTTGAGGCTGGATCAAACAAGGATCCTAATTTAGTATGTTTTGACACTGGGCTGTGGAATCCAAACGTCGTTGATACAAATGTTAATTGTACAAATAATTGCCAAAGAGGTGGAACATACAATTCTAGTGCCTCTACATCGGTTATCAGAACCGGAAAACGTTCAGAAAGTCATTTTGGTTATACTGGCACAGATCAGAATGTTATTGCAGGTGAGTGGGTTTACGATCAATTAAAAATTGGTAATTTGGAGCTTAAAAATTACAGTTTTGTTGATGTTGATAAAATGGTTGGTAGAGCTGTGCCATTTTTTGGAGTTGGTTATGTAAAACCAAAGGAGACCAATTTTGTTTATAGTGCTTATAAACAAGGTTTGATCAAGAAACCGATTTACTCATTTTTTTTAAATGATAAACAAAATCCTGGTTCAGTTCACATTGGGGGTTATGACAAGGCAAAACTTGATGGAGAATTTTCATGGTATCAAAATGGTGGTACAATTGAAGCTCATGTGGATTATCTCGTTATAAACGGGAAAAATATTACTGTTAATGCTCTTAAGATGATTGATACTGGGGCTAATATGGGTTCTTTTACCGAACCAGCTTATTCTCAAATTTTAGCAGCTCTTCAAGAAGGGGAATCTGCAAGTAATATAAAGCAGGGCCGTCTCAATTGTACTAGATTGGAAGGAAAAACTTTCACTTATGCACTTAACGGAATCCAACTTGAATTACCATTAAAATCATTTGTCCAGCCTGATCAGACTGGTGATAAATGTTACATGGCTATTTTTAATGCATCTGCATATACAGCTGGAGCATTTTTATTCAGATACATGCACGTTGCTATTGATATGGAAAATAATCGTATTGGAATTGGTAAACTCATCAACACAACTGCAACCAACTTAGTTCCATTTTAATAATAAACTTAAGTGAAAGTCAGATAATATTGCGTATACACGTGTTTTTCGTTTTTAGGTGAATATACTTTAGATTGTAGTAATAGCATTTGGCACTTTCAGAGCGCGTATCTAGTAATTCTCAACCCAACTGTAATAGATTTAATAAAACTCCTAATCGCTGTTATCGGACTAATTTATAAACTAGTCTCTACCAAAATCTGAGAGCTTTACATCAAACACTTCTGCTCACCTATTAACGTGCTTACCGACCAACCACCATCCCGTTCAACAGACAAAATAGTGAATTCAGGCAAAAAACATATTTATGAAAAATTCAAGTACCTCAGATCAAATTTTCATACAATTATCACTAGACCTTTTTTTTTTTGCCTAAATGCATTTTTTTAGTTGTTAAACTGGATGGCTGTTGGATGATACGCATTTTATACTGAATTAATAATTTATAAATACCCGCTCTTAGTACTAAAACACAAATCCAAACACTAGTTCCACCGTCAAATTCCGAACATGCATGCAATTATAAGTGAGCCAAAACAAACGATATTTATTTTGCAAAAATTTGCATAATCTTTTCTTAGGTCTATTCGACAAAGGTTTTGGGAAATTAAGCTAACCGCTAATTTTTGTATTTATTCGCAAGTATTTGGGAAAATAGCGATATTTACGTTGAAGTCGCAGATTTTTTATTTTTGTTTTTTGTTTTTTAAAAAAATATACTAGACAACATATTTGTTTTTTTTTTTACCTATATATTAGGGATAAAAACTAAATATTAGACATTTTTTTTTTTTTTCAGACATAAAACTATCATTTTAAAAAAATCAAGCACCAAAAATATTTGCATCCCAAAAAAAGTCGTTTTGAATTAAATTATTATTTGTAACCATCTCTTCAAATTTTAATTAACTAATGAGTATTAAGCTAAACAAAGGAGTATGACAATTACTAATTGTTCCAATTTATCATCTAAACTGATATCATATTTAGCTGTAAATTAGATATTGATAAACACTTGAGGTAAGGATGCAATAAACACTTGAGGTAAGGATGCAATAAACA